>JARIHS010000088.1:0-246357 GCA_029320655.1 Mycena floridula | reverse complement strand
CCATCAACTGGGTTCATCATTTTAATGGTTTTCGCGGACACCGAGTAGACTCCACCTTCACGAGGGATGGCTTGATAGCCGAGATAGAGGGTGCACCGGTTTACAAGTTAGTTATTTATCATCAGTTTTGGACAGTATTTAAGTAGCCTGTTTGTACTAAGTAAAGTTAGAGAATCAGTGGCCCGCTACGCTTTAGTGCGGGATCCATCTTGTACGCTCTCTGTGTTGAAATCATAAGATTGTCTGCACTTGTCTTGTCTTGTCTTGTTCTAGTCTCTAGTCTCTAGTCTTGAAGTCCTTGTTTCAGTAAACAGGCAAAACCTCTAGTATCTAGTCTCTAGTCTTGTCTTGAAAGTCCTGTTTCTAATAGGCATACAAACCGTTGGCTTAAAACACCAATACCAAACCTCTTCCGAGAACATACCCCGCATCTCGCGCGGAAGTCTACGTACCGTGGAATACGAACTTGCCACGGAAACTCTGCATGGAAACTTCCCAAGCTTCCAAGTCTCATTTGAACTAGTTAACCAACTCACACAAAGAGGGTATTAAAGAGATATTGTGGTGTGTGTTGGGTGCTCAATTCGTCGCCACTCACTCGTGTCATTTCTGTCCCGTCCGTTAGGATCCCTCACATCGGTCTCTCTCTTCTGTCTTTTTCATCTCCATCTCAACAAATGGTCCGCTGTTGCCTCTCATTCGTCTCAAAAGCTCTCCTCAGGTGTCTCCCAGAACCTCTCCTGGCGTCTGCCTTCGTTTCCACCAATGAAAGACAAGCCGTCCAAGCCAAATGGATGAAACGTCAAGGAAATCAAGCCACAAGGACGACCTCGCTCCTTGCAAAAGAAGGGTCCTGGCTCATTCTGTCAGTGCGCCAAAAAGTGCGGTGGGCGAAACTGCAAGCGAGGAGTGCGCGTGTGGGAATTGAGTGTGGGGTCCAAGGGTCCACCGGAGATTGATTATGTAACCTGGACCCGGTTAGTTAGTCCAGCCCGTGGCGGTGATAAAAGAATTTGGAACCAACTTTTTTTGGCCGGATTTTCGTTGTTTTTGAGCTATTAGCTGCATTGGAGTTTGAAGTTTTTATTGAGAATCACATGAACACCTCGACAGGCCTACTTCGGAGGTATTCCCCAATATGGATCCATACATATCATGTAACCGTGGTTTGTCAGAACCTTGACAGCAACGCATTCATTAAAATTTTCATTGCAAGAGAATGGTGGTTTGTCCTTCAATCAGGTCTAATTCTGTGCTAATAGAGCATGCTATAGACACCAGGATCTAATATCCCTGAGGTCGTACCAGCCATTAATCCCAATGGCACCATTACGTGCCCTGCTTGTCATACCAATGTCAATGTTGGTAATGTTGGGCTATCCAACTGGTCCAAACGACATCTTGGAAGCGAGGCTTGCGCGAAAAATAATTGGATGTGCGAGGGATGCAGGAACAACAAGAAGGGAAACCGGCAGCGTTGCGCATAAGTAATGTTATCTTATCTATTACTATATCGGGACGTGGGAATGCTTACATAGTTAGTTAGTCCCCAGTCCGACTCCAAGCCAGTTTTCGAGAAAATCAACCCCCGGTCAAGGGTCACATGTCTGGTGGACCCTTGGTGGGGTCAGCAGCGAACGATAGCGAAAGCGAAGAGAGCAGAATGGAAAAATGGAAGACCGTTAGACAGGGCGATGGAAGGAGATTTGTTGGAATTATTACCTTGGAATTGGACCTTGACCAATAATCTCGTTCAACGATGTCTTCCAGAATCATGGGGGAAATACCTGAAAGAATTTGTTAGAGACGCAGTTGTCTGAGCTAGGGTTGACATACTCAGCCATTCGAGCCTGCAAACGAGAGCTCTTCTTCCTCTGCAATAGATTACGAGCCTGCAAATCGATGGCGCTCTGGTTACCCGCATCCGTCGAAATCCCTCGCAGCAGCATTTGGATGTTGTTGCTGCCCTGCACGATGCATTGGAAGTCGATTTCACCTGTCACAAATGCAACGTCTCTGCCAGTGGTGCTATGCCAGTGCCTTGCCTGAGATGCTGGAGATTCATGATGATGGTAAGAGCCAACCTTTACTGTGCCCGATTTGGTCAATAACGAGCGAGGGTGTCACGCCACCACTCTATTGTATCTTGTCGCAACAGACAGTTTGAAGGAGGTCAAGGTGTATCAATGAATCCAGTACAATTTGTACAAGTTGTGCTTGTAACACCAGGGGCAGAGACCAAGGCATTCCAGAGGCATTCCCTGATCATGGGGCTGCCATGTGACATGGCCTTTGTTCACATCTTGGCCTGTGCCTGGGAACTGAATGCCCCACTAGGTGATGACACCACCATATGAGTCATCACAATCATGGGTTTTTCACAAGTCCGACATTGGTCTTCTTGAGGCTCTAGTAGCCTCACATCACAATTATGCATGGGAAAATACAATAGGCACTCCACAATGGCTGATGCACAGAGTGCATAGCAACTTTCATTAATAAGCAAACACACTGAAGACAAATAGAAGCTGGACTAATTATGTTCAACAATGGACTTGTGAGAAGCAACAATAATGATGAGTCAGCTATGAGCATCATCACCCAGTGGGGCATTCATTTCCCAGGCCCAGGCCAAGATGCGAACAAAGGCCATGTCACATGGCAGCCCCATGATCAGGGAATGCCTCTGGAATGCCTTCGGAAGGGGTGTAAGGCATTCCATCTGGAATGCCTTGGTCTCCGCCCCTGGTGTGAAGGGTCAAGGCTTGGATTCACCACAAAAGTACCCGAAAGTCGAGCTAGCACCATTCCTTTCCATCCGTCGACGTATAACCACCACTAAATCCATCTCATTGCGTCACCTGTCTCTAAATCTGCTTCACCACCAACGGTATCTGCACCGCATAACCCTCGGCGCTCTGGTCGTTGATCAGCAACGAAGAAATACAAAAAGCGCAAGCTTACCTTGATGACCTTGGTTCAACAATGCGCTGGGCATCCTTGACTTCATCTTGAGCTTGTTCTGGTGTTGACTTGCTTGTGCATCCTAGTAGGCGCAGAGGAGTCTGTCCGATTGAATAATGAGCAAAATCCTCAACATTATGATAGTGGGACTGAGCGTGGGCTGACTGAACGAGTATCGTGATCAGCTGGGACCTTGATCGGCAGAGTTTGGATAGAACGTGCACTGAACGACTTTGGCAATTGTCGGAGCTGGTCGTGGTCGAAACCAATAGCGAGCGAGCACCGTGGAGGGCATGTTGGGCGATGAGCAAGAGAACTGTCCTGAAGCGGAACACAGGGGATCGTCAGACTGCAGTCTGTCGAATTTGAGGACATCTTGCTGGTTCACTGCAGAAGGCTATTTACAGGCCCAAGGAAGGTCGTGTATTTAGGAGAGATCGTGTAATGCTCGGCGAGGAATGATGATGATTTGGGATGCCAGACTGCCAGTACGGTGAAAAGTGGAGAGGAAAGTGGATATGAGAAGTTGGAGAGAAAACCGAATATGATAAGCAGATTGGGTGCTGAGACAAATGGAAGCACCAAACTTCCGTGTTGAACCGACGCTGATTAGTCCTGCAAAATCGTAATCAATAAGGCAAATGTCCCTTTGAGCAAGGCGTACCGGATGGGACCACCATTTTTCTTGCTCGGCGCTCGTCCTTGGAGGCTCCCGTACGCGCTGCTCCTCGAAATTTTAATGTTGAACGGCCTCGAGCGAGATGAAGTTGTTGTCCCAAATAGTTATGGTTGATCTTTCTTTGTCCTGAATGGCTACGGTGTCTTAGTCTATTCCTAACAGGCCTTGATAGAGGGAGGTGCTGTAATCGAGGCGCGGTCTAGTCCACAAGTCGACCGTGAACCCAAAGCAGACGGAAGATAGTATATGTGGAGAGTTGGTACCGGTGTTCATCAATGTGATTCTTGAATATGAAGTCGAGAGCTTTGGTGTGAGGTATGGATGAAAGTGGTTGCGACCGCCACCAGGATTCGACGCTGGTTAAGCTGCTACAGAGACGAAAAATGGATCCAAGAGAGGAGGAAGAAACGGAATTGGCACTGCGTCAATGTGTTTGCCTTGTATATGAGCTGAGAGGCACAATGAGGATGAAAGAACGAAAAAGATAGAAAATGCACGCACCAGGATATCAATTCCAGTCCTTCGCAGCTCGGTCAATTCGGAACAGGTTCATCCTCTCCCTCCAATCATTCCCTTGGGAAGCAAGTGACAAGAGGATACGCCCAAGAGATCTCGATGTCGACAAATCCCTGTGAGGCTCGAGAAACTGAACATGGTGCTACAAAAAAGGACATCAGCGTTATTGCAAGCTCTTCACAGACACAGCTCACCGAAATGAAACGGACACCATTCAATTCGGCCCGTGCTGTGTCCTCCAAGTCCTCCTCGTTGGACGCTCTGCTGTCCCTTGTCATCTCATCCTCCGCGAAAGCTCTACAGCCTCCTCTCATCATACCCTCCACCGAATTCCGAAATTTGGCGCAACGAGACTGTAGACGTTGAGGAAACGACGATCAGGTTGACTTGAGGACCCACAGAAAAACTCGTGAAAGGGTTCAGAGAGAATTTTGCGACTGTGCTGCTGCCTGCACAAAAATGAGGACTGGAGGAAATGACTGCACGTCGAGGACACGAGCGATGTCATGCTGAAGCTCCAGTGAAAAGAAAACCGCTGACCGTCTGTTCTGGTAGACAAAGAGAGTAAGCATCGCATAGAAATATGAGTTCATGAGGCCTACCGGGGGATGAAAAGCTGGCTGAGCCTGAAATACTGAATCGTCGAATCGGTGGTGGTACAGCTTTCGTGATGGCTACTCGTGCATTAAATTTTTCAGGTTATATCACTGTCATGGTCCACATCTCGAGCCAGCAGTAATGTGAGCGGGACAAAAAGAGATGTTCCAATTTGGGTCAACAGCTGGTGGACCGCGTTGGGCTGACGCGAATGAAGGGAACACGGTGCACAAGGTCGCTGGAGATTTTTCTTCAATGTGGTTCTGGGCAAGTCACGTCCCGTCACAGTGTGACAAAGCCGCACCTTGAACCAATAAAATACCATCTCTTTTACCTGAGCTTTCTCTCGGCTCTTCCTCTGCGCGTTCGGAACACGGTCTCTTGAGATGCGGACTCCCAGCTTTACAGATGAATTCCAGCTTGATTCTAGGGCTGTGCACTATCACCATCTCAGATAGACGGTTAGACAGGCCCGTCGTACGGAACATGTACCCTGTCCCATCGAGACTTTTTCGAATTTATCGACGTTACAGGACACGGTGCGGGTATACTCATTTTCACCCGTCGAAAAACAGCCGTGACGGCCGTCTAGACGGTACTTGTTCTAGTATGGTTGATCTACCTCCATTTCCTCCAATCTCAGTGATCCCACAGGTCAAAGATTGACCAAGAGAGATTGAATGTACAGATTTTCCAAGTCCAGCCACCGAAGAAATGTTTTGATGGCCTAAGCGAGTGAAGATGATCGAAAAAAGCAGCTGTGCCACATTTCCTGATAGCTTCCGTGATGGTTTTAGGGTATCTGCTTGTTCACTCAAACTTGATCTCTCATCTATATCTCTGGCACTTGAGATTCCAATTCCTCACATTTGACTGGTTCGGTTGTGGAGAGTTTGATCTCCTTGCTCCATCTTGTTTCATTCCAGGTCATGTCACTGTCTCCCCTCAACCACTTCATTCTAAGGTGCCCCCAAGAGACCCTCCGTGTCCTCCCTTGAACTCATACAAACCTGGCACAACAGTGGGATTCATTGACCCAAACACTGCGCCACAGATCAAGGTTCTATTCCTCATCTCTGGTTGTAGAAAATATTTGCTACAGCTCATGTATCCTGAATCCACCTGAGTTTGTGTACTTTGTTGGAGAAATATTGTTGCAAGCTCACCTGCTGTTTCCCAGGTCCATCTGTCACTGAAGCACTGGGATCAAGTATTCTAGATCTTCTACCACATTCCTCTGGGGATATCTTGCATAATTCCGGAATATGAAGATCATGGGGAGAAGGTTTGAGAGGTGCAAAGATATGGTCAGTTTCTGGCTTTTTTATTTGTTTATTTTGTTTCAACTGGGTTTGAGTTTGGAAAGGCAAGAGCATGTAGAAGGAGAAAAGATGACTATGTTTTTTTTGGAGTATAAACTTACATGGGGATGTTTGAGTCCCCCTATGGGGGAACTCTGTCTGCCAACTCTTTCTGGAACACTGCCGGGGTTTGTTTTTCAGCATCTCCATGTGTATTCCTCACCACAGGGAAATATTGATAATTTTTTCCATTGAACAAGCATAGGGCTGCAGACCGTCCCATCAACAGGATACAGCCGTATAATTGACCGGTGAAAATGGTATGGCCCATGAGTACCCGTCCATCGACGGGCTCTGAAAATTCTCAAATGGGACGGGGTCCATCAAAAGACAGCCGTCAGACATGCTTTGATATATGATGAACTCAGTTTCACACTTTTAGTGTACCTTTGAGGGTTAGGAAATAGTCTAAACATCTCAAGTAGTGCTGACCATGTTCTGAAAGCAGGTTTAACCGGCTTGGAACTAAAGAATCTGGAACTAAAGGATCTGTATAACATCAAAGTTATCTGGCAATAAAAGCTATTATTTGGACACTGTATGGCCGACTTATCCCAGAAGTCACCGAAATGACCTGGAAATTTGATTCAGGAATGTGGCGCACTTGCCTTTTAGGACAACCACACTCGGCTATGCCACAAAAGGCGCATTTTCAGCAAGGAAATTTCCAAGTCTGTAACTTGACCTTGACTTTATCATTCTAAGCCCTTCAATATCCATTATTAAGGTGTGGGACATCCAAACCCCACTTACATCACGTGCATGCTCCTGATTGGGATAATAATCAAGAATAAATCATTATTATATTATCCCACCCCCTTTTAGGAAATCCATTCCCAACATTTTATGGGTCAATGGGTGACTGATGTGACCCCCGGCGGTTTGAGGCCGAGATTAGTTCCCACCAAGTTTTTAGCCAAATGGTATGGGGGGTGCCAGGGTGTGACCGGTCTGTCACAAGATTTCTGCCGACATTGTTGAGGTAAAAACACAAGCAGTTTTCACTCACATGTCAAATGGCCTCGCATTTGAGAGACCAAGATATATTGCCACAGAATGTTGGAAACAGATTTTGCAATAAAGGTCTGCCCAAAAAGATATTCATTGATTTTTGATTATTATCAGCTGTTTTTCGATGGGTGAAAACAGGTCATCATGACCTGTGACCTGTCCCTTCAAGGAAATCCCAGAATATCCAACTGTCTCCAAACGGCGACAGTGCACAGCCCTGAACAAGTGAAGACATTTCATGCAGAGGCATCTCCACCTCACACCTACACAACCTCATCCTCCATCATCCCACACTCCTCTCCACCAAAATATCTCTGGGTGAGTTTAATTTCCTCTCTTTTGTTTTTGATGTCATTCATTTTTGAGTTGGTTGGTATTGCTTTCTTTGTGGGTTTCTTTTCTGTCTCCCTTTGTCTTGTTGTTTATTTCCCTGCTTTGTTTGCTTATCCCTGTACAGCACTTGCTGACCCTTCTCCCTCACAGGTCTGGCAAACCCTTCTCAATGGAAGTTTCCCCATGCTCATCAAGGCATTTGATCTGAAGTATTTGGAGAGGTTGATAGTGAGTATTTCTTTCTTGGTAAACTTATCTTAGTTTGTGCTGCTGTTACCTCTTTGGCTGTCCTCCTGTATGTCACTCAATGCTTCCTTTCCAGATTCACCGGGTCTGGGTAAACTTTTTGAAAGCAAAAAGGCAATGTGGGAGATGGAGGCACTGGATCTGGAGGATGAGGATTCGGGAGAGGACTTTCAAGTGATGGACACAGTGACACAGGTCCAATGAGCTGCTTGTGATTCCACTGTCAAGCAGGGAAGCTGAAGGAAGAGAGCGAAGAGATCAGCAATGAGAAGGTTTTTTACTCTTTTGTATCATTTTCTTACAATTCAGCTTTTGAAAGAGTTAGATTGACATGTGTTCCTGGATTTTATACTTGGCATTGAACAAAAGTATATTTGTTTAGACAGTAGATGATACAACTGTAGTGTACTCTGGTATATCTTCCTCATGCCAAGTCATCTCCAATGCATCTTTCTCCTCTAAAGTTGGAACCCTAGAAGCATCATCCAACTTGTTGAGGTAGTATTGGCACACAAGCGTCTCCTCCTCTGTCCCTTCCAAGTTTCCATAATTCATCAGTGCCTCAGTAAACAACCTTTTAGCATCATTGCTCTTGCCCTTTTTCATATGTGCCCGTCCAAGCTCAAGCAAAATGTTGGCAGTGTCATGTTGATCTCCATATGTCTTTGCATGCTGTAGACCCTCTTCCAAAGACCTGATTGCCTTGTCATATTCTCCCTTGGAGATATAGATCTTTCCAAGAGTGGAAAGAGATCTTCCAAGATAACCCCCAATATGCTTCCGTTCACTGACTGCCAGCATAGCCCACTTTTCTGCCTCATCAAGTTGCTGGAGATGGTGATGTGCACCAGCAAGCTTATCTGCACACTGTGCCCTTTCAAAAGGCAAATTTGAACAGAAATCTCTTGCCCTTGTGAGATGTTCAAGGGCTTCTGAATGATTGTGACTGCGTGAATGTGCCTCTCCCAAAAGTATTAGGCAATGTGCCATTGCCCTCTTGTGGTCTTCATCATCTTCATCAAGTGATTCCAGTTCCTGCTGTGCCTGTTCCAGGAGAGGTATCTCATTGAATGAAGAATCAATGAGAACAGAGACATCAGCAATGTCAATTAATGCCCATGCTGCAAGTGTTGGCTTTGAAGCAGCAAGATATGCATCTCGGGCAAGATTACGCTGTTGGAGAGACTCTTGATATTGACTAAGAGTATAAAGAATGGCTGCATAGCAATCATAAACATTCCCAACAACTTGATTTGGATCTGTGACATTCTGCAGAAGCTTCACTGCATGTTGAATGACCTCTGTGCGGGGCCTGACTCGATACTGGTGCCATGCCAGAGTCTCCAGTGCTTCAATTACATCCTGATTTGACTCTGATGTCTGAAGGAGAATGGCTTGCAGGTTGATCTCCTCAATGGCCCCTGCCTGCATGTCATTTTGAAAGGATTTCTGGCCTGGATTGACAGAGTGATAGTGCTGCAGAAAATTACAAGCTGTTTTGACCATTGCATCATGAATGTTGGTAGAGAAATGTGAGGGGTCAAGAAGGTATGACCTGATGACTGGAAGAACAAAGTATGTTGTTGTCCTTTGCTCCAGAAGTGATGCCTCTAGAAGGACTCGAAGTGCACCATTGAGGTTTTCAAGATTTTGTGCCCACCATTGTTGAAGGGTCTCAGGTGAAGTGCCAGAAGGCAACATAGCAATCATCTGCAAGAGTTGAGCAGCATTGAGCTCATTCTTGACCAATGAGCTCTCCAGTGACATACAGATGGACACTGAGACACTGTTTTGTCGGTCTGATCCTTTTCTAGATCCAAGCATAGAAGTACCAGTGGCCTGATATCCTGAGATCAACTGTGCAGCTTTTTGTCCAGTATTTTTCCCATATCGGGCCATCAGCTTCACTGCCAATGCCATATGCCCTAGCATCTCAAGAAGCACTGGGAGTTCGGAATCCTCTTGTGACTCTGGATGGATTGAGATAAAGAGCTGATGAGATGCTACAGGATCTAGTGTCTGAATTCTCATCTCTTCCCATTCAATCTCCTCACAAGGAGCAACTGTTGCCCGCATTGTCACAAAGAGTGCAACATGTGGAAATTGTGCAATGTCCTGTAAGATGTGTGCCATGGTGCCTCTAGCTTCAGGTGCATTCCATGGTGTTTCAAAATTGTCAAGAAGTAAGATGATGGGTTTGGAAGTTTTCTGCAATTCATTGAGAATGTCCTCCAGTGTGTTATGAGTATCCACAGTGATGGCTAGTGAATTATAGAGGATATGAAGAAACATTTCTGGTGATGTTGCTTCATCACATGGCACCCAAAGACTGTTTTTCCTCAAATAAAACTGCTTCACGGCTGGATGTGCCATTACTTTGAGTGCTGTGGCTGTCTTTCCCTGTCCACCAGCTCCAAGCAGAGCAAGATGAGCAGATTTGAGAGGGGATATTGGTTTTGTAGTGAATACTTGAGAAAGTCGAGCAAGTTTGGAATGAGATGATGATGATTCTGCTGTGAGAATCTGAACAATGTGTTCAATCTCTTGGTCACGGCCAAAAAGCCTCTCATTGGCTGCTGGCATATAGCCACGAGCACGATGGGTTGGGCCCTTGGCTTAAGGAGATATTGAGCTGCATTCAAAGTGAAACAATAACAGTCTCACCAGCAGGATAATTGTGAATGATTGTGTTGTTGGAAAGAACATTTCCACCAATACTTCCTGTTTCTCTTCAACAATCATCCACACCAAAGTAAAAGCATATCTCACCAAATGAGCTGTTCTCAACTGTGTTATGGATCTGAGAGCCAGAGGTGGCCATGTTGCATCCAAGGTGGGAGGGAAACAATGTGAAGGTTCTGGACAAGCCGTTTAAGTGCCGCACAGCCAAGGTCCTCATGGCATGCCATGTGACATGACTGTCCCACAGTTTTTGTTGCTAAAAATATGCATCCAAGCGTCAAAGATAACCTGACAACAACTCCTTGGGAAATTGATCCTTGACTGTTCTTCTGTCTGCATTGCATCAGCAATGTGTTGGAATTGGTGAAGATGACAACAAGAAGTCACACTGAGACTCTACTTGGATTAGAGTTTAATGCTTTTCAATTAGGTCCGCGTGGTATGCCATGTGACATGACTCTTTGTCGCTAAAAATATGCCTCAGAGCACCGAAGATAACCCCGACAATGACAACTCCTTTCAGAAAATTGAGTCTTAACATTGTCAGATCCCTTTATTGTCAGTACTGGTGAAAGGTTCATTGTCAAGTGTTCAACCTTATGGATCCATGTTGCAGAAAGACTCAGCTTCCATGGTCAATGATTGAAGAGCCATCATCTGAAAGTTGGCGAAACATGACCCACCAATCTGTTTGCCCTATAAAAATGCTAGAATAACCGTCAATTTTTTGAATCATTGAAAACAGAACAGATAATAGTAGCAAAGTAGAAAGAAAGAAGAAAGATAATAAAAGGACAGATAACAAAAAAAGAGACCTGAATATGTAGGGATGCATACAGTCCATCAACAGGTGAAAATGGGTATGGAAATTTATGACCTGTCTGTCAACCGGTGGCTCTGAAGCTCGGACAGAGATGAGAAAGCTATCAACGGGGGACAGACACTCACTTCTATGTCTCAAGCTTCTAAATCTCATTTCATATCTTTAATAAGACTTCAGGTACTGTAAAAGTTGAATATTTGGTCACAGACACCCAGAAATGAGGTGGCTGACCAAATGGTCATTATCCGGTCAAGCATGGTGAATTGGATTTAGTCAATGACTCTATAGTTTAGAAAGGGTACTGACCTTGAACTCTTTCAGTACTAAAAAGCACAACAAACAACTGAAATTGGGAAGATTACAAGAAGATTAAGACTAGGACGGGACATGTAAGATTACCTGACTCTGGAACCAATCGGGAAATACAGCGGGGTGGCTACTAGTCACCAGATGGAATGCTCTAGAAATTCAAGACAATTCTAAGAGATAGTGAATACTAGTTTCTTTGCAGCTCTCTAGATATAAATGCTACAAGACCCACTTTTCCAAAGCCACCCCAATGGACTGTTGAAACAGTCTTCAACAGGGGTTAGCCTGTCCCGTCATCCATCCATCCACTTGATGTCTCCAACCTTGGACATAACAGGTACAGGACCCATCACACGGATGCAGCAACAGGGACAGTGTGGATCCCGACAAAGTCATTCATCGCAGAATAGCAATGAAGCAAACAAAGTTCAACTCACCTTTATGTACCGTTTGAGGGTCTACATGGGTCGCTGTTGGAGGTTTCACAAGGTCTTGATTGTGATACTGGGAAGTCTCTTTGTTCTCTTGGCTCGGAGAGGATGCTCACGACATTGTCAGGTAGACTTCGATGGTTCAGATGTGGTCCATACGTCGCTGTCGCTAGTTATCACTAATCAGCTTTTGCTTTACTTTTGCTTCTTCAAAATTGAATACATGGTACATTTTACAAGACAATATTGTTACGAGCTATACAATGATACAGGCTTTCTCCGTGCAAAGCTACCGTGCCCTGTATGCTGCGACGAAATGAACTTGTCAGTTGTCTGCGCGCCCAAATCTGAAGAGAGAGAGATCGGACAAGAAAAGGAAAACAAGACAAACCTCGGACTCGACCTCAAAACTCTCCTCCCCAACACAAGACGTCCCATCCAGCCTAAAGTCTTATTCTCCGTCTTGTCGTGAATGTGCGCCCGGGGATGTATGTCGCTGCGAGCTACAATTGAGCTGCTGGTAAACAAGGGAAAGAAAGGATAACAGGGAAGAAAAGAAAGGAGAGCGAGAGGCAAGGAAACCAAAAAGAATATTATTTGAAATGTGCATGAGATTGAGATAGCAAGGACCAAGATAGGCCTGCAATGGACTACTCGAAGCGCGCGCCTCGACGAGCGAGGATCACGAGCTCGAAGGATGGTGACGAGACTACGACCGAGAGACGACAAGCAAACGGTGAAGACGTAGAAGGAGGAAACTCACAGCGCAGTCTCTCTTCGTGTCTTTCTCATCTCCATCTCAACAAACGGTCCGCTGTTGCCTCTCATTCGTCCCTAAAAGCTCTCCTCAGGTGTCTCCCAGATCCTCTCCTGGCGTCTGCCTTCGTTTCCACCAATGAAAAGACAAGCCATCCAAGCCAAATGGATGAAACGTCAAGGAAACCAAGCGACAAGGACGACCTCGCACCTTGCAAAAGAGGGGTCCTGGTTCATTTGGTCAGTGCGCCAAAAAGCGCGGTGGGCGACTCGGAGGCTGCAAGCGAGGAGTGCGCGTGTGGGAATTGAGTGTGGGGTCAGCAGCGAACGATAGCAAAAGCGAAGAGAGCAGAATGGACAAAGGGAAGACCATTAGACAGGGCAATGGAAGGAGATTTGTTGGAATTATTACCTTGGAATTGGACCTTGACCAATAATCTCGTTCAACGATGTCTTCCAGAATCATGGGGGAAATACCTGAAAGAATTTGTTAGAGACGCCGTCATCGAGACTAGGACCCTTGACATACCCAGCCATTCCAGCCTGCAAACGAGAGCTCTTCTTCCTCTGCAATAGATTACGAGCCTGCAATACGACGATGCCCTGGTATACCATAGCTCCGGTTACTGCGTCCGTTGAATCCCTCATAGCAGCGCTCAGTGGCTGTCGCTGCTGTCCTGCATGATGCTTTGCGATTGATTTGACATCAGGAAAAACCCAAATTGGTAGCCTACCACATATTATGAGTAAATTCTGGTAATTCTGGTAATTTCAAGTGGCCGCGGTAGACAGAAGTAACGGCAGTTAATTCAGACCCGCGTTGGCGCCGAGTCAACCCGGGTGACTTTTTTTAGCACATGACCCGTCACCAACTCGTCACATCCCAACTCTCGTCCCAGAATGAAAAGTAAAATGTGCTTTCTAATATCCAAAAGATGAGTATATATACTAATTCAAGCTCTGAATACCAATTTGAGCAAATGGATCCACAGAAATGGATCCTGACTCAAATATGTTGACAACTAGTAATTACAGGTAATCATTGGTGGCGTTGGGTAAGGCTTGGGTAAGGCCATCATCCAACAACTCTTGAACAAGTCATCTGAAAGGCATATATATCGATAAGTCCAGCCCCTCAGGGCATTTCTGAAGTGGTCCATGCCATGTTGCTCCTTTGCTCTGGTGGGAAAGCCTTGAAGCGGTGAAGATGGACTTGACAGCAATTTCATAGATACGCTCAAGGGCCGGCGAGCGGCAGGGCCCGCTACCGAGGCTCCGCCGAGCGTCCATGTCTTTTCTCATGCGTCGGTCAAACAATTGCAAGGACAAGCGGGATTTTCACAGCCACAATGCGGTCACGCCGCGATTCACACGTTTTTTGAGGGTGGGCCCTATAAGACCCGTACCTAAAAAATTAGGTAGCGGCTGTGACGAGCTTGCCGTTGAGCTTGAAAACATCGGGCATTAGACGAGGGGTGACGGTTTGTTATAGATTTTTTTAAGGCAGGTGACTGACGAGTCATGCGTCGGTCAAACAAGGACAAGCGGGATTTCACAGCCACATTGCGGTCACGCCGCGATTCACACGGGTTTTGAGGGTGGGCGCTATAAGACCCGTACCTAACAAATTAGGTAGCGGGCATTCATGACTCAGCGCCATCAAAAGATCACGCGACCGTTGTTCGAAAAGAAAATGGCGCCATCAAAAATACATGACCCTTCCTTCCCCCCCTTTCATGTCTCTCGCTCATGGTTTCTCGTCGTCAGCACCGTGAGGTCTGTTCATGGCCTGTCAAAATCTCTCCTTTCATCCTCTGCACGTGCTGAATCCGACTCCGCTGTAGTCAACCTCATCTGTCCCCGCTAGGTCAGTCTCGGATAATTCAGAATTCTACCTCTCATTCACCCTTTTTTGTTCATAGCATCACCAGCAGTTACTTCCTGGTGCAGTTCTGTGCCTTCCTCTGACCGGTATGCATCTCTGCAGTCATTATATTTATCTGATGTTGTCTTCAGATGTGAAGCTTTTTTGACCGTCACCTGTGGTCATGCTTCTGTCCGTCATCTCTTTTCTGGTCTCCGTTCCCTGCTGACCTTTTCCAGGGCAAGACCATGATGCTCCTTCCAACTTGGTGCTTGTTATGTTTTCTATTGTACTGGTATGCCGCTTGCACCAGATCTTATATACCATCATTGACTTGTTATTAGCGTGTCACGCTATCACAGGCTTCTCCAGGTCAAGCTTTCCTGTGGGTCAACATGCTCAAGGGTATCCAAACCCCCCGACTGGCACCAAGAAGACCAAAAAGTACCATATCCTGATGTCTGACTTATTCCGCAAAGCGCTGTATGTTGATTACCTTGCCTGCTTCCCTGTCTGACTCGTAAATCTCTAGCTCGGGTCCTCAATGTGATGACAACACGTCCCTGGTCTTCGACCTGGCAAATATGGAGGGGTAGTTCAACTTGCGCAGTCTTTTTTGTCTCTTTATGGACTATTTCCCATATTCTACATTGTGCCCGCCCAAAGTTTTTAATGTCATCTATTGTGGTTTCACCCAAACGAAGTGAAATAAGGCTGTATAGGTCATGAGTAAATGGACAGATACAACCGTGAGTGAGCGCCTGTCCATTGTAACTTGAGCTGACGGTCAGTAACAAGCAGTAATTATGAGTAAAATTTGACCCCCCGTCGATAATCACAGGGAAACACAGAAATGTGTAATGATGGGTGACGAGTGCTAATTACTAGAAATTACCATGAGCCGCAAGTGGCCCTCAGTAGCAACCCATTTGGGATTTTCCTGACGCCTTCGCCTGTTGCAAATGCAACGTCTTTGCTGGTAGTGCTATGCAGATGCCTTGACTGAGATACTGGATATTCGAGATGATAGTAGAAGCCAACGCTTACAAAGCCCGATTTGGTCAATAACGAGCAAGGGTGTCGCGACACCCCTCTATTGTATCTTGTCGCGACAGACAGTTTGAAGGAGGTCAAGGTGTATCAATGAATCCAGTACAATTTGTACAAGTTGTGCTTATGAAGGGTTAAGGCTTGGATTCACCACAAAAGTACCTGAAAGTCGAGCTAGCACCATTCCCTTTCCATCCGTCGACATATAACCACCACTAAATCCATCTCATTGCATCGCGTGTCTCCAAATCTACTTCACCACCAACGGTATATGCACCGCATAACCCTCGGCTCTCTGGTCATTGATCAGCAATGAGGAAATACAAAAAGCGCAAGCTTACCTTGATGACCTTGGTTCAACGATGCGCTGGGGACCTTGGCTTGGCCTTCGTCTTGAGCTTGTTCTGGTCTCGACTTGCTTGTGCATCCTAGTAGGCGCAGAGGAGTCTGTCCGACTGAATAATGAGCAAAATCCCCAGCATTATGATAGTGGGACTGAGCGTGGGCTGACTGAACAAGTATCATGATCGGCTGGGACCTCGATCGGCAGAGTTTGGATAGAACATGCACTGAACGACTTCGGCAATTGTCGGAGCTGGTCGTGGTCGAAACCAATAGCGAGCGAGCATCGTGGAGAGCATGTTGGGCGATGAGCAAGAAAACTGTCCTGAAGCGGAACACAAAGTCTCGCAAATGGGATCGTCGGACTGCAGTCTGTCGAATTTGAGGACATCTTGCTGATTCACTGCAGGCTATTTGCAGGCCCAAGGAAGGTCGTGTATTTGGGAGGGATCGTGTAATGCTCGGCGAGGAATGATGATGATTTGGGATGCCAGACTGCCAGTACGGTGGAAAGTGGAGAGAAAAGCAGATATGAGAAGCTGGAGAGAAAACTGAATATGATGGCAAGCAGATTCGGCGCTGAGACAAACGGAAGCACCAAACTTCTGTCCTGGACCGACTCTGATTAGTCCTGCAAAATTGTGATCAATAAGGCAAATGTCCCTTTGAGCAAGGCGTACCGGATAGGACCACCATTTTCTCGCTTGGCACTCGTCCTTGGAAGCTCCCGTACGCGCTGCTCCTCGAAATTTTAACGTTTAATGGCCTCGAGCTTGATATCGTTGTCCCGGACAGTAATGGTTGATCTTTCTTCATCCTGAAGAGCAACGGTTTCCTAGTCCATCGCTAACAGGCCTTGATAGAGAGAGGTCCTGTAATCGAGGTGCTGTCTAGTCCGCAAGTCGACCGTGAACCCAAAGCAGACAAAGCGTAGGGTATTTGTCGAAATTTGGTATTGGTATTTGATAATGTGAATCTCGAGGGACCGGATATGATGCCCAGAGCTTTGGTGTGAGGTATGGATGGAAGCGGTTGCGACCGCCGCCAGAATACTCGGCTGACACAGAGACGGAGAGTGGATCTGAGGTCGGGGGAAGAAACAGAATTGGCAGTGTGTCGTATATGAGCTGAGAGGCACAATTAGGACAAGCAGGAAATCAGAATAGAAAATACACGCACCAGTATATCCTTGCTCATCAATTCCAGTCCTTCGCAGCTGGGTCAATTTGAGCCAGGTTCATCCTCTCCCTCCAATCGATTCATTCCATCAGGAAGCAAGCGACAAGAGGATACACCCAAGAGATCTCGCTGTTGACAAATCCCTGTGAGGCTCGAGACAAGCTCGAGAAACTGAACATGGTGCTGCAAAAGAAAAGACATTATTAGCGATTACCGCAAGCTGTTGACGGAGACAGCTCACCAAAATAAAACAGACACCATTCGATTTGGCTTGTGCTGTGTCTTCCCACTGTCCCCGTCGGCGAAAGCTCTCAGGCTGCTGTCCCATCTCATCCCCCGCAAGCGGCGAAAAGCTCTATCGTCCCTGCTCAGCCTACCCAACGCGAAATCCCAGTGAGACTGTCGACGTTGAAGATATGACGTTGAGGCTTGACCGGCGGACCAGTAGAAAGGCCCATGAAAAGATTCGGAGAGAATTTTGCGACCGCGCTGCACGCTGAGGCCATGAGTGATTCCAGCCTCAAGGTGGACTGAAAGGAAACGGGGTCGTGGCTAATAAACCATGAATTTTTCTCTGCGGCTGCCAACGAAATAAGCTTAGCGCAGAAAGACAGATTCAGGAGGCTTACCGAGACCCAGTGATAGCGACGAAAGCTCTGGAATGCGGAATCGTCGAGTTGATGAGGATAGTTTTCTTGCGACGGCCACCGGTGCAAGGTTGGTGCGAGGTCATTTATAGCGCTGCCATGGTCCACTGCTTAAGCAGTGTCCAATGAAGCTACGGTGACACTGATTGACGCGAGCAGGACGAAATAAGATGGTCCAAATTAGGCCAATGGCTAATGGACAGTGTTGGGTTGACACGAGTGAAGGGAATATGGTCAAAGTGGATGGCTCTCGGCAAGTCACTAGCAAGTCACATCCCGTCACACAGTGGGCCCGAACCAATACGATACTGTTGCGTGCCTCTTTTACCTAAGCCATTAAACCATCTCTTATTCACTTTTCTGCGCATCCGGAACACACTTTCTTGAGCGGCAGACTCTCCAGCGTCACTGACGAATTCCAGCTTGATTCTAGGGCTGCGCACTGTCGCCGTAGACAGGCCCGTCGTACGGGACATGTACCCTGTCCCGTCGAGACTTTTTGGAATTTATTGACGTTACGGGTCACAATGCGGGTATACTCATTTTCACCCGTCGAAAAACAGCCGTGACGGCTGTCTAGACGGTACTTGTCCTAGTATGGTTGATCTGCCTCCATTTCCTCCAATCTCAGTGATCCCACAGGTCAAAGATTGACCAAGAGAGATTCAATCCATAGATTTTCTAAGTCCAGCCACCAAAGAAGTGCTTTGATTGCCTAAGCGAGGGAAGATGATCGAAAAAGGCAGTTGCGCCACATTTCCTGATAGCTTCCATGACGGTTTCAGGGTTCGCAACTTTTCCCTATTACTTTAGTTATTATTTCATTTGCCTCTTCTTCTCGTTTCAGTTGCTCCTGCTTAATCTTATTCTGCTTGATCTGCTTGTTCACTCGAACTTGATCTCTCATCCATATCTCCAGCACTCGAGATTCCAATTCGTCACATTTGACTGGTTTTGTTGTGGAGATTTTGATCTGCTTGCTCCATCTTGTTTCACTCCAGGTCATGTCACCTTCTCCCATAAACCACTTCATTCTAAGGCACCCCCAAGAGACCCTCTGTGTCCTCCCTTGAACTCATACAAACCTGGCACAACAGTGGGATTCATTGACCCAAGCACTGCGCCACAGATCAAGGTTCTATGATCTGCAGGGGTCATTGTTTTGGACTGCCTGCTGACCTGCTGTTTCCCAGGTCCATCTGTCACTGAAGCACTGGGATCAAGTATTCTAGATCTTCTACCACATCAGCTCTGGGGATATCTTGCACAATTCCGGAATATGAAGATCGTGGGGAGAAGGCTTGAGAGGTGCAAATATATGGTCGGTTTCCAGCCTTTTTATTTGTTTATTCTGTTTCAACTGGGTTTGAGTTTGGAAAGGTAAGAGGATGTAGAAGGAGAAAAGATGACTATTTTTTTTTTTTGGAGTACAAACCTATATGGGGATGTTTGGAGTCCCCCTATGGCTCTGCCTGCCAACTCTTTCTGGAACACTGCCAGGGTTTGTTTTTCAGCATCTCCATGCATATTCCTCACTGCAGTTATAAATCTAATCAAACTAGGGAATTATTGATAATTTTTTCCATTGAACAAGCATAGGGCTGCAGACCGTCCCATCGACAGGATACGGCTGTATAATTGACCGGTGAAAACGGGTATGGCCCACGAGTACCCATCTGCTGACGGGCTCTGAAAATTCTCAAATGGGACCGGGTCTGTCAAAAGACAGCCGTCAGACAGTAGACAGGCTTCGAGATATGATGAACTCAGTTTCACAATGTTATTATACCTTTGAGGGTTAGAAAATAGTCTAAATGTCTCAAGCAGTGTTGACCATGTTCCGGTTTAACCAAAGTTGGAACTAAAGAATCTGCATAAGATCAAAGTTATCTGGCAATGAAAGCTACTATATGTTGCTGGGATCCTGGCCAGCTAAGGGTTTTGAATGTTTCATTGGGCATTGTATCCAATTGTTGGTCCTGGGGTGGCATACAAATCAAAGACCTTCATCTTGCTGTCAATTTGTGCCCCTCCGATGAATTTACATGCAGTTCTGATGACGTGATGAATATCTTTCGTCGACCATACCCAAAATGGGGATAACCAGATACCTGGCTGGCCACCTGAAATTCAGCTTTTGAAAGAGTTAGATTGACATGTGTTCCTGGATTTTATACTTGGCATTGAATAAAAGTATATTTGTTTTAGACAGTAGATGATACAACTGTGGTGTGCTCTGGTATATCTTCCTCATGCCAAGTCATCTTCAATGCATTTTCCTCCTCTGAAGTTGGAACCCTAGAAGGATCATTCAACTTGTCAAGGTAGTACTGGCACACAATCTTCTTTCTCTCTGCCCCTTCCAAGTTTCCATAACTTATCAGTGCCTCAGTGAACAATCTTTTTGTATCATTTTTCTTGCCTTTTTTCATATGTGCTCTTCCCAGTTCAAGCAAAATGCTGGCAGTGTCAAATGGATCCCCATATGTCTTTGCATGCTGTAGACCCTCTTCCAAAGACCTGATTGCCTTGTCATATTCTCCCTTGGAGATATAGATCCCACCAAGAGTTGAAAGGGTATCTCCAAAATAGCCCCCAATCTGCTTCCATTCACTGACCGCCAGCACAGCCCACTTTTCTGCCTCATCAAGTTGCTGGAGACGGTGATGTGCAGCAGCAAGATATTCAGCACACTGTGCCCCTTGAAAAGGCAAATCTGAACAGAAATCTCTTGCCCTTGTGAGGTATTCAAGGGCTTCTGGATGATTGGACTGACGTGAATGTGCATCTCCTAAAACAAATAGGCACCGTGCCATTGTCATCTTCCACTCTTCACCATTCTCATCAAGTGATTCCAGTTCCTGCTGTGCCTCATCCAGGGGAGGAATCTCATTGAATGAGGAATCAATGCGAGCAGAGACACCAGCAATGTCAATTAATGCCCATGCTGAAAGTGTTGGCTTTGAAGCTGCAAGATATGCATCTCGGGCAAGATTATACTGTTGGAGAGACTCTTGGTATTGACCAAGATTATAAAGAATGGCTGCATAGCAATCAAAAACATGCCCAACAAGTTCATTCTGATCTGTAACATTGTGCAGCAACTTCACTGCATGTTGAATGACCTCTTTTCGGGGTCTAACTCGATACTGGTGCCATGCCAGAGTGCAAAGTGCTTGAATGATATCTGGGTTGGACTCTGGTGTCTGAAGGAGGATGGCTTGCAGGTTGATCTCCTCAATGGCCCTTGCCTGCATGTCATCTTGGAAGGACTCCTGGCCTGGATCGGTGGAGTCATAATGCTGCAGAAAATTGCAAGCTGCCTTGACCATTGATTTGTGAATGTTGATGGAGAAATGTGAGCTATCAAGAAGGTATGACCTGATGACTGGAAGAACAAAGTATGCTCTTGTCCTTTGCTCCAAAAGTGATGCCTCTAGAAGTACTCGAAGGGCACCATTGAGGTTCTCAAGATTTTGTGCCCACCATTGTTGAAGGTTCTCATGTATTGTGCCAGAGGGCAACATGGCAATTATCTGCAGGAGTTGAGCAGCATTGAGCTCATTCTTGACCAATGAGCTCTCCAATGACATACAGATGGATATTGAGACACTGTTTTGTCGATCTGATCCCTGGGCAGATCCAAGCATGGTCATTGCTCTACTAGTGTCCTCATAGTTGACAATTAATTCTTCAACTGTAAACCCCGTGTTCTTTGCATGTCGGGCCATAAGCTTCACTGCCAATGCCATGTATCCCAGCATCTCAAGAAGTTCTCCCAGATTCACTTCTTCTTTTGCCTTTTTGTCAATTGTAACAAACAACTGATATGCTGAATCAGGATCCAATGGCTGGATCCTCATTTCTTCCCAATCAATATCTTCACAGGGTGGTACTGTTGCTCTCATTGTGATGAACAGAGCAACATGTGGAAGCTGGGCAATGTCTTGAAGGATCTGCTCTACCTCTCCTCTGGCCCCTGGTGCATTCCATGGTGTTTCAAAGTTGTCGAGAAGAAGGATGATAGGCTCAGATGACTCTTCCAGTTCATCAAGAATGTCTTGAATGGTATTGTGGGTATCTTTGATGATGGCCATTGATGTGCAGAGCACATCAAGGAGGAGTTCTGGTGAGCTGGCCTTCTCACAGGGTACCCAAATCCCATTCCTCTTGGAATAACACCGTTTCATGGCTGGATGTGCCATCACTTTGAGGGCCAGTTCTGTCTTTCCTTGACCACCAGCACCCAGCAGAGCAAATCTGACTCGCTTGGAATCAGATGCAGGTTCCATGGTGAGAATGTGCACAATTTCCTGAACATCATTGTCACGACCGAATAGCTTGTCTCGTGGGGCTGGCATATAGCCACGAGTGCGAGGGCGGGTAGTGGCTATATGGACAATGAGAAAGGTCCCACTCAAACACAGCACTCTTACGAGCAGGATGAATATGGTTTATTGTTGTTCTATTATGAGAAAAATTATCTCCACCAATATTTCCTAATGACAAATATAAGTCTCATTTCTGTATCCCAAATTGTAGCCAACACACCAAATGTGTTGTCCGGTGCTGTTATTTCCATGCTTCCCATCAATTGAAGGTGGTGGTACTGGACAAGCTATTTAAGCGCCGCACAGCTAAGGTTCGCCACGTGGCATACCAGGTGACTTGAATGTTCCCAGGATCCTTGTTACTAAAAATACACCTAACAGCACCGGGAATAAGCCTGGTGACCACTAATAACTGCCTGAGAGGAATTTGATTCAATAAGAGGTCTGTATGAACACAATTCAAAAAATAAGGACAGTTGAGTACAAAACAGAGAACCAAACAGAGAACTCTAAACCAAACCAGTAAAAGCTAAGAGATGAAAAGCATCCAGGATGAAGGAGTATGGAAGCAACTAGGATTGTTAAGGAAACAAAAAGTATGGAAGAAAGGACAGTAAACAATGGTCGAAAGAGCGATGAGAGATAATGAAGCAGGATTGTTCTTGTAGAGGACATCTGGAAGGAACTTTTCTGATGGGTAAGACATGTCGGACCTGACTGACAGTGAAGATTTGACCTGGCAATAGGACCCAAGAAAACCAGTGATTGCCAAAGACTTGAGAGAAGATTTGATTTGGTGATGAAGACCCGAGGAGAAAACTGGCGGTGAAGCCAAGCTCCTATCAGAACAGTCAAAATGAAACATGTCCTCGGACATGGATTTGGTACAGCACCAATAAGGTAATGGAGCCCATAAACCCCATATGATCGATCATGCCACAGGTAGTACCAGAGCAGTCGTGATTGATCCTGACAGGTAGCTATAGCTTACCGTACAGGATCGATCCTCAGTTCGGAGACCACGTGCAATAGATTTTTCCACGGTTAGCGCCCTGCCCTTCCCAATATGGATTCCAGCATGGGCTTAGATCTCATCGACCTCCGCCTTCGTCGCGTTATCGATTAGATAACCAGCCTTCCTTATCTTCACCGAATTGTTCGGTATCGGCGCCTCCGGCCTGGACTTGGTTCATCTCGGTGGGTCGGTTGATATTACCTGTTGCTTGCCTTGTAGACAGACATTTACATAGACAGGCAAGCCGCCCTTCCCAAAGTGGCTGTGATACGCTAGCAGAGCCGATTAGATATCAGTTGAGCATCCTAATTTGGTCACTTTTGGTGAATACTTCGCACGGTTTGAATGATCGAAAGCGCCGCCGGCAGCATACGCAGGGCATCCAGCACGGTATGTGAGACAATATTTGAGCATGACATATAGTGCATGGAAGTATTCAACCAGTTGTTCAATAATGGGTCTAGAAATATAAAATACAAAATGATTCTACACCGGGACATTGTGGAAAATCACGCGACATGGATCGATGTGGGCTGCTAGGTTACCCAATGACAACTGAAACACATACCCGGGCATGGAGAGATGAAATCTCATGCTAGTATTGCTCAATGCGCTGTGGATTATTAGGTCCATCTCATAAAACTAGAGAAATCTCCCAATATGTAGCAGGGCCATACCTACTGAATGTCTTTGTATATCAGAGTCATGTTAGAGACATGTGAAGGTAGTATAAGTGCCTGAAGTGGCATCGAATGACGTTCGGGAAAACAGCGGAGTCGCTCGGAAGACCGGCCCGGGAATTTGGCGCACGGACCATGCAAAACATTTGGCTTTTGAGCATGAAGGAATGGATGGATACCTTAATAAATGTAGGAAGATAATATGGTCATATAAACAATTTTTGTGACCCAAGCATTTGGCATTTTGAGCACTTTTTGTATTGGTCAGACGAAAGGGCTCAAAAAGGACCCACTTGCATGTAAGAGGTCATGCTAGATATCGGTGACCTTCGAGGATATGCTAGATTGTTATTCAGGAAAATTGTTTTCTGATATCTAGGAGCACGCAGATGGCTCTTGCGAAGGTTTTTGATGTTTGAAGGCCCATTTCAGTGCCCACAATCCGCCTATTCTATGTTTTTTCTGGTTTCCAATTATTTCCAAGAATGTCATATATTAAAGGAGGGCATGGTTCCACTATGCGGAGAGAAGTAATTAGTATTCAAGTCAGTATCCTGCATGCTTCCGTCACCTTTCGAGTCCATACAATGTCCCGGGATTGTGTGATGGATGATTATATTGTTTGATGGCTATTTGTGGAACATCGTTGGAACGGAATGTCAGAAGGATATAAGACCTGCGCTAAAAAGAGAGATTCATCTATGCTCACCAGTGGCTGCTACTCAGCGGAAGATATTAATTGATTTGCGGAGGATATTCCTCTTCATCGACTCTGAGCGGATGTCGGCTATATCGGTCCGTATTTCGGAAACCATCCGAAGGATTTACCCATGTGTTTCAGCAGAATTTATGCTCTCTGCGACTCTCTGGAATCTGACCCCAAATGACGAGCCGACCAAGACGTCTCCAGCTCCAACAAATCCCAAGTTCCAACCAAGACATTAATAGGTTCATGCTGGAACCCCGCACTTTCCTTTCTTGTTCATGTGGCTTTTTTTCTTTTGTGTTGTAATCCAGTGTAAGTAATCCCTCGCTGACGGTCTTCTAGATTAGGACTTCCCGACTGGATTGTGCTCTGTCAGACTTCAGTCACAAAATCCAAGCTGCGCTGCACAGAGCTCGAGACTGTTTTTCCCAATCATTGTCGGAATTCTCAATACCATAAAATAATGTTCTATTATGCATGAATATAGGCCTAGGAGCCAGGATTTCCTCTTGCTAAATTCCCAAATTTCCATGCTGCAACGCTATTTTTTTCGTTCGGCCAAGGTCCCCGACGATGGCTGGCGTGATGACCTGTCACAATCTCGGGATGAGATAATTCCAGTATCCTGCATCTCGTAACTAGCGCGCCTCCCTGACCATATTGAGCTGAGCCAAGCTACCTTTCCAAATGCGGACTAGAGCAAGGCTCGTAGCTGAGGATCGGTCCCCAGTGAGTTCAAACTCAGCTTTAGTAAAGTAAGAGGATCGATCATGAAACGGCTTATACTACCAGTCATGATCGATCACCGTGCCATTATGGGGTCGATAGAGAGAGGTGTATTCGAGGTTGCTGTATAGTCCACAAGTCGACCGTGAACCCAAAGCATAGGCTATTTGTCCAAATCCGGTATCAGTGTTCGATAATGCGAATCAAGTTGATGGACCGAATATGGAGCTGAGAGCCTTGGTGTAAGGTACGGATGAAAGCGGTTGCGACCTCCGTCAGAATACGACGCTGTTTTGGCTGCCAGAGACGGAAAGTGGACCCAGGGTTGAGGAAGAAACGGAATTGGCACTGTGTCAACGTTTTTGCGTCATATATGAAGCTGAGAGACATAATCAGGATGAGCAGCGAAACAGCATAGAAAATGCGCGCACCAATCTTATCCTGTCAATTCCAGCAGCCATCAATTTGAACCAGGTTCATCCTCTTCCTCCAATCATTCCCTTAGAAAGCAAGCAACAGGCTGATACAGACGAGAGATCTCGGTGTCGAAAAATCCGTATGAGGCTCGAAAAACAGAGGATGGTGCTACAAAAGAGGACATCAGTGATTATTGAAAGCCTTCCATGGACACAGCTTACCGAAATAAAACGGAAAGCCTTCGATCCAGTTCACCGTGTCTTCCCACTGTCCCCGTCAGCGAAAGCTCCCAGGCTCATGTCTCAGCTCATCCTCCGTGAAAGCTGTACTGTCCCTGCTCATCCTGCCCAACACAAAATCACAGCGAGGCTGTCTACGTTTGGTCTACGTTGAAGATACGACTCAGGCTTGACCTGCGGACCAGTAGAAAGGCCCATGAAAAGATTCGGAGAGAATTTTGCGACCGCGCTGCACGCTGAGGCCATGAGTGATTCCAGCCTCAAGGTGGACTGAACGGAAACGGGGTCGTGGCTAATAAACCATGATTTTTTTCCCTGTGGCTGTCAATGAAATAAGCTTGGCGCAGAAAGACAGATTCATGAGGCCTACCAGGACCCAATGATAGCAACGAAAAGCTTTGGAATGCTGACTCGGAATCGTCGAGCCGGTGACAGTACAGTTTTCTTGCGATGGCCACTGGTGCGAGGTCATTTATAGCGCTGCCATGGTCCACTGCTTAAGCAGTGTCCAATGAAGCTATGGTGACACTGATTGACGTGAGCAGGACGAAAGGAGATGGTCCAAATTAGGCCAATGGCTAATGGATAGTGTTGGGTTGACACGAGTGAAGGGAATACGGTCAAAGTGGATGGTTCTGGGCAAGTCACATCCTGTCACAGTGTGACGAAGCGGCTCGAGCCTCCTCGAACCCATAAAATATCGTTGCCGGTCTCTTTTACCTAAGCCATTAAGCCATCTCTTATGCATTCGGAACACGCTTTCTTGAGCAGCAGACTCTCCAGCTTCACTGACAAATTCCAGCTTGATTCTAGGGCTGCGCACTGTCGCTGTCTATAGACGGTTAGACGGGCCCGTCGTACGGGACATGTACCCTGTCCCGTTGAGAGTTTTTCGAATTTATCGACATTACGGGTCACGATGCGGGTATACTCATTTTCACCCATCGAAAAACAGCCGTGACGGCCGGCTAGACGGTACTTGTTCTAGTATGGTTGATCCACCTCCATTTTCTCCATTCTCGCCGATCCCACAGGTCAAAGATTGACCAAGAGAGATTGAATTTACAGATTTTCCAGGTCCAGCCACCGAAGAAGTGCTTTGATCGCCTAAGCAAGTGAAGATGATCGAAAAAGGCAGTTGCGCCACATTTCCTGATAGCTTCCATGACGGTTGTAGAGTCCGTGAACTTTTCCTATTGTTTTGCTTATCGCTACTTTCTTGTTCCGACTATGACATCTTGCCAGTAGCTTTGCTTTGCTTATTGTTTCATTCACCTCTTCTTCTCATTTCAGTCACTTCTTCTTCTTAATCTTGTTCTGCTCAATCTGCTTGTTCACTTGAACCTAATCTCTCATCTATATCTCCAGCACTTGAGACTCCAATTCCTCACATTTGACTGGTTCTGTTGTGGAGATTTTGATCTGCTTGCTCCATCTTGTTTCATTCCAGGTCATGTCACTGTCTCCCCTCAACCACTTCATTCTAAGGCACCCCCAAGAGACCCTCCATGTCCTCCCTTGAATTCATACAAACCTGGCACAACAGTGGGATTCATTGACCCAAGCACTGCGCCACAGATCAAGGTTCTATGATCTGCAGGGGTCATTGTTTTGGACTGCCTGCTGACCTGCTGTTTCCCAGGTCCATCTGTCACTGAAGCACTGGGATCAAGTATTCTAGATCTTCTACCACATCAGCTCTGGGGATAAGTATCTTGCACAATTCCGGAATATGCAGATTGTGGGGAGAAGGTTTGAGAGGTGTGAAGATATGGTCGGTTTCCGGCTTTTTTATTGTGTTTGGAGTCGAGTCCCCTTAATACCTATGGCTCTGCCTGCCGACTCTTTCTGGAACACTGCCAGGGTTTGTTTTTCGGCATCTCTGTGCATATCCCTCACTGCATGCTGGTTAGCTGTGAATCTAATCAAACTAGGGAATTATTGATAATTCTTTCCATTGAACAAGTGTAGAGCTGCACACTGTCCTTTCAACAGGATATGGCTGTATAATTGAGCAGTGAAAATGAGTACAGCCCACGAGTACCCATCTGTCAACGGGCTCCGAAAATTCTCAAATGGGACGGGGTCTATCGAAAGACAGCTGTCAGACGGTAGATGGGCTTCAAGATATGATGAACTCAGTTTCACAATGTTATTATACCTTTGAGGGTTAGAAAACGGTCTAAACATCTCAAGCAGTGTTGACCATGTTCTGGTTTAACCAAAGTTGGAACTAAAGAATCCGCATAACATCAAAGTTATCTGGCAATGAAAGCTATTATTTGGGCACTGTATGGCCGACTTATCCCAGAAGTCACCGAAATGACCTAGGAATTTGATTCAGGAATGTGGCAGGCTTGCCTTTGTAGGACAACCACACTCGGCTACGCCACAAAAGGCGCATTTTCGGTAAGGAAGTTTCCAAATCTGTAACTTAAACTTGACTTCATCATTCTAAGCCCTTCAATATCCATTATTATGGAACAAATGAATGGTGTACTCACAGCCGTTACAGCTGTTTTCAACAGGTGAAAACAGGTCATCGTGACTTGTGACCTCAGCTGACCTGTCCCTTCAAGGAAATCCCAGAACATCCAACTGGACGGTATATGGTTAGCCTATGACAGGCCTGTCCAACTATCTCCAAACGGCGATGGTGCGCAGCCCTAAACAAGTGAAGATATTTCATGCAGCGACATCTCCATCTCACATCTACACAACCTCATCCTCCATCATCCCGCACTCCTCTCCACCAAAATATCTCTGAGTGAGTTTAATTTCCTCTCTTTTGTTTTGTTTTTTGCAAGGATTTCGTGGCGATTCTCGGTGCTCCTTGTTTTGGTCTTTGCAGTTTTTGATGTCATTCATTTTTGACTTGGTTGGTATTGCTTTCTTTGTGGGTTTCTTTTGTGTCTGCCTTTGTCTTGTTGTTTATTTCCCTGGTTTGTTTGCTTATCCCGGTATAGCACTTGATAACCCTTCTCTCTCACAGGTCTGGCAAACCCATCTCAATGAAAGTTTCCCCATGCTTATCAAAGCATTTAATCTGAAGTATTTGGAGAGGTTGACAGTGAGTATTTCTTTCTTGGTGGACTTATCTTAGTTTGTGCTGCTGTTACCTCTTTGGCTGTCCTCTTATATTTCACTCAATGCTTAATTTCCAAATTCACCAGGTCTGGGTAACCTCTTTGAAAGCAAAAAGGCAATGTGGGAGATGGAGGCACTGGATCTGGAGGATGAGGATTTGGAAGAGGAGTTTTAAGTGATGAACACAGTGACACAGGTCCAATGAGCTGTTTGTGATTCCACTGTCAAGCAGGGAAGCTGAAGGAAGAGAGCAAAGAGATCAATGAGAAGGTTTTTTACTCTTTTGTATCATTTTCTTACAATTCAGCTTTTGAAAGAGTTAGATTGACATGTGTTCCTGGATTTTATACTTGGCATTGAACAAAAGTATATTTGTTTAGACAGTAGATGATACAATTGTGGTGTACTCTGGTATATCTTCCTCATGCCAAGTCATCTTCAATGTATTTTCCTCCTCTAAAGTTGGAACCCTAGAAGCATCATCCAAGTTGTTGAGGTAGTATTGACATACAATCTTATTTTGCTCTACCCCTTCCAAGTTTCTATAACTCATCAGTGCCTCCATCAACAGCTTTTTTGCATCATTGTTCTTGCCCTTTTTCATATGTGCCCGTCCAAGTTCAAGCAAAATATCAGCAGTGTCTCGTTGAGGCCCATATGCCTTTGCATGCTGTAGACCCTCCTCCAAAGACATCATTGCCTTGTCATATTCTGCCTTGGATATATAGATCTTGCCAAGAGCCCAAAGAGATCTTCCAAAATAACCCCCAATCTGCTTCCATTCACTGACTGCCAGCATAGCCCACTTTTCTGCCTCATCAAGTTGCTGGAGACGGTGATGTACCTCAGCAAGCTTATCTGCACACTGTGCCCTTTGAAAAGGTAAATCTGAACAGAAATCTCTTGCTCTTGTGAGGTATTCAAGGGCTTCTGAATGATTGAACCGACGTGAATGTGCTGGTCCCAAAAATATCAAGCAACGTGCCATTGCCTCTCTATATTGTTGACCATCCTCATCAAGTGATTCCAATTCTTGCTGTGCCTGTTGCAAGAGAGGTATCTCATTGAATGAGATATCAATGAAGGTAGAGACATCAGCAATGTCAATTAATACCCATGCTGCAAGTGTTGGCTCTGAAGCAGCAAGATATGCATCTCGGGCAAGACTACGCTGTTTGAGACACTCTTGATATTGACCAAGAGTATAGAGAATGGATGCATAGCATTGAAAGACAAGCCCACCAAGTCGATTTGGATCTGTGACATTCTGCAGAAGCTTCACTGCATGTTGAATGACCTCTGTTCGGGGTCTGACTTGATACTGGTGCCATGCCAGAGTGTAAAGTGCATTGATGACATCCAAGTTGGACTCTGATGTCTGAAGGAGGATGGATTGAAGATTGATTTCCTCAATTGCCCTTGCATCCATATGATTTTGGAAAGACTGCTGGCCTAGAGTGATGCAGTTGTACTGTTGGAGGAAACTGCAAGCAGCATTGATCATTGATCTGTGAATGTTGTTGGAGAAATGTGAAGAGTCAAGAAGGTATGACCTGATGACTGGGAGAACAAAGTATGTTGTTGTCCTTCGCTCCAAAAGTGATGCCTCTAAGAGTACTTGAAGGGCACCATTAAGGTTTTCAAGATTTTCTGCCCACCACTGTTGAAGGGTCTCAGGTGAAGTGCCAGAAGGCAACATAGCAATCATCTGCAAGAGTTGAGCAGCATTGAGCTCATTCTTGACCAATGAGCTCTCCAGTGACATACAGATGGACACTGAGACACTGTTTTGTCGGTCTGATCCATTTCTAGATCCAAGCATAGAAGTACCAGTGGCCTGGTATCCTGAGATCAACTGTGCAGCTTTTTGTCCAGTATTCTTCCCATATCGTGCCATAAGTTTCACTGCCAATGCCATATGCCCCAGCATTTTGAGAAGCTCTGAAAGCTTGGAATCCTCTTGTGACTCTGGGTGAATTGAGATGAAGAGCTGATGAGAGGCTGCAGGATCTAGTGTCTGAATTCTCATCTCCTCCCATTCAATCTCCTCACAAGGAGCAACTGTTGCTCGCATTGTCACAAAGAGTGCAACATGCGGAAACTGTGCAATGTCCTGTAAGATGCGTGCCATGGTGCCTCTAGCTTCAGGTACATTCCATGGTGTTTCAAAATTGTCAAGAAGCAAGATGATGGGTTTGGAAATTTTCCGCAATTCATTGAGAATATCCTCCAGTGTGTTATGAGTATCCACAGTGATGGCCAGTGAATTATAGAGGATATGAAGGAACATTTCTGGTGATGTTGCTTCATCACATGGCACCCATAGACTGTTTTTCCTTGAATAAAACTGCTTCATGGCAGGATGTGCCATTACTTTGAGTGCTGTGGCTGTCTTTCCCTGTCCACCAGCTCCAAGCAGAGCAAGATGAGCACATTTGAGAGAGGATGTTGGTTTTGTAGTGAATACCTGAGACAACCAGGCTCGTTTGGAATGGGATGATGATGATGCTTTTTCTGTCAGGATGCGAACAATGTCCTCAATCTCTTGGTCACGGCCAAAGAGCTTGTCATTTGCTGCCGGCATGTAGCCACGAGCACGATGGGTCCGACCCTTGGCTTAATAGGATATTGAGCTGCATTCAAAGTCAAACAATAATAGCCTCACTAGCAGGATAATTGTGGTTGATTGTTGTCATTGTGTTATTGGAAAGATTATCTCCACTGATATTCCCTATGGATATATAAGTCTCATTTCAGCATTGCAGCATGTAGTTGGCTCACCAAATGTGCTGTTCTGTGCTGTTATTTCCATGCTTCCCAACAATTGAAGGTGGTGGTTCTGGTCAAGCTATTTAAGCGCCGCACAGCCAAGGTTCGCCATGTGGCATGGCAGGTGACTTGAATGTTCCCAGGATACTCATCGCTAAAAATATATCTCAGAAGGCCGAGGATATGCCGAACGATGACTGCATCAGAATTTTCTCTGAAGCAATTCAAGCTATATCACAATCTTTCTTTGTTTTCTTTCTTTCACATAGAGACAATTCAATCCGCTAGTACAAAACTGACCCTGAACTGAGAATTCTAAACTGAACCAGGGCACACCAATCCAACCCAAAAAGGTGGGAGATCCTGTGAATCCTTCAGAAAAAGACATGATAATGTACTGACCACTGTCCAGTGAAAAGCATCCGGGATGGAGGAATATGAAAGCAACGATAATTGTCAAAAAAACATGGAGCAAAGGACCGTGAATCAATAGCCGAAAGAGAGGTAAAAGACAAGGATGTGGGATTGTTCTTGCAGAAAGAAGGAAGGTGGAACTTTTCAAGATCATGGCCTTTGGCTCTTGTTTTACAGCTCAACAAAACCACCACTTTCGTTCAAAATCATTCCCGACAGGAAAGAGGAAAGACGGCCTCCTTTATCTGATTGTGTGGTAATTTTGAGGGCGCCGAGGATGAGGCTACTAGCCTGAGTCAAAATGAAGTGTAGCGAGATTGTCATTGCCAGGCAGAGTCAAGCCAGAGCTGAAGCCACACTGGCAGCAGAGGTCAAGCCTGGATTCATGTCAGTGAGGCCTACAGCGATATCAAGATGAAGACACGCCTTGATTAGGCTGTTGCAGAGACTTCGAAGGTCAGTCTACCTTTGCCTTGAAATTCGTCCCAGCGACCTTTTCTTCTTCATTTCTCTGGTTGTTCCCTTGCTTGAGGCTTTGTCATGGACAAATGACTCGAACCATGGGAGGCAGAGAGCTAGGGAGGATGTTAGTCGAGGTTTGAGGACAGTAGAGAGGGAAGAAAGAAAGCGAAGCTAACGAAAGAGCCCAAGAAATAGACACAAAGATCAGGAAGACTCGCTCTCTGTCTTTCTTTGAAGTTTCTCTCCCTTTGGTCTCGGTCTCTTTGTCTCTTGCATCAGCAGTCGCTCCGCCTCCGTAGCAGCTCCCTGTGTCTCCGTGGCCTAGTCCCAATGGTCCTGACAAGGCAGAAAGAAATCACCACAGACCTTGAGATGATTCTCAGGAGGTCTCACAGAAATCGCCCAGCTTGTCCGATTTTATCTTGCTGTGTTTTTGCCACAAGACGGGGTATACTTATGAGGGAAGAGGGGCATCGTCGTTGAACGACCAAGATGACAAGCTAGTGGCGGTGGTCGAGCAAGAATAGTTGATTAGGAGGGTAAAATGGGAGGAAGGAGGTGAACCGCAGGATTTGGGAGGGACAGGTCATTCGAGGCCGTGTATTTGAGATAAGTAATCATTCACCTGAAAGCTTGGTCAAAGGGTGGCATTGGGAATCTGACTGGATAGACTGAACTTGCTCTTGAGGCTGCAGTGAATTCGTCTGGATAGCCGCTGCTTTAAGAATCGCGTCCTGCAATAAATCTGGAGAAAACCTGGACAAGGTCAGACAGTAGTTGGGCTTAGAATGACCTTATCTTCGCTATAAGGTTTTATTATTGCTCGCAGAAAGCCTTGGTCTTGACTTGACAAAATCCTGTAGGCTCAAGTCCTGTCTTGAATCTTGATTTGGGAGGAAGACCTACAGTACTAGAGCAAGCGTGTTAGAAATTTCATGTCAAGGTGTGAATACAAGGTCAATGGTTACCTTGAAATTGTCCGAATGACAGCTTGGAAATACTGTCGAAGCTCATGAATATTAGCAGTCGGCAGCGAGTCAAGAGAACAAGATGGACGCACGTGAGCGTCATTCTCCTCTCAGCACGCCCATGGTCGAACCAGACAACGACAATTCTTCCCAAGCAATTCCGACTGGCATTACGCTCGTTATTTTCGGAGCCTTCAATGTTGGAATCCAGCCCCGAAAAGCTGGGGAATTGGTGCCCTTGTCCTGCAGTCATGTACGTGGATTTCTGCCCTCAGTCCGCCCATTCTAACAAAGAATCTGGCAGAATGGACCGCCTTCTCTATGGAGCAATATGTCATCTCTCGCAAGCAATGGTACTCGTTTGTAGATGGCCACAAAGGTCTTTTGCCAGAACCGAATCAGAAATGTCTGCCACGTCGTCATCAGGACACAATAATATTAGAGAAGCCGCCATGACAATCTTTTCTGCACATCCGCTGTATCCACACCTTGGCTTTCCCGTTTTTGACTCGGATACCAACCATGTCGCTCTTTCATTTAGCTCTATTTAGCTCAGCCCACTCGATCGATTTCGTGGACAGCAGGATCAAAATTGTGACAGCTGGCAAATGTGGTCAGAGCGTCGGTGAGCCATGTCCTATTACCAACCTCAAATTGTCGTCTTTTGGCTTACAGGACCTTGAGCCTTGATCAGCATCTTGCTAAGTTTTACCAGCCCGATTTTGGGGGCTATGCCAGGTCTGACTTTGGGCGACATTGCTTCTCTGCAAGCTTCAGCAGCAGCCAGGCTCGATATACCTTGACCCACCAGAATGTCATTCCAAAAAGAGATAATCTTCAGGCTGGTCCTCGTATGATCTTTTTTTGCAGCAAGCTTCTCTCTTGTTCTCCAAGACCGTCCTGTTACTCTACTGCTGTTCACATAGTCCTCGACGCTTTTCCATAAGCCACAGTCCTTCCTTTTACACCGTCATCCGAGGTTCTCCACCGCAGCTCAATAGTCCTCCCCTCATATTCCCTGCTCCAACTCTATTCCCAATATTCCGCGCTCCTTTGGGCGCTATCTTACAGTCGTTCTATCCAAACTCAATTTAAACTCGCATGATCAGGCGCTAACGGCAAGTAAATCTGTGATTCTAATGTTCTCTGGTGCTCAAACTTTCACAGGCGTTTCTGCTCGAAGATTGACAGAGGTTTAGATGTCTGGTTGAGGGTTCACAAGGTCACATTGGTCTGTACTGGTAAGTCTCTTTGTTCTGTTGGCTCGGAGAGGATGCGAGTCACGACATCATCAGCTAGAATCTTCTACCAGAGATGGCTCAGATGTAGTCAATATGTCTCTGTCGCTTGATTATCGGATTTGTGATTTTCAAACATTAAATATATGATATATTCTACAGGAAAACATTTCGTTTGCGTGTTGTATGATGATACTGGCTTGCTCAGAAAAATGCCCAGTATGCCCCCGACTGCAACGCGCACGACGTCGAGCATGTGGAGGATAGCTTTGGCTCGACCCTGAGCGCTCAAGGCTGCAACGGACGTTGTTTGTTCGGTGCTCTTAGACCACTCGAAGCTGAAGCTGAAGAAGCATCGTTAGAGGAGAGATCGGAAAACAAAAAGGAAAACAAAACGGACCTCGGACCTTGACCTCGAAACTGTCTTGCCCAACGCAAGAGGTCCCATCCAGTTTGACGTCTTATTGTCCATCTCATCGTGAATGGTAGCGCATGGGGGTGTAGTGGGCTGTGAGGCTGCAACAAGTCAGTGATGGTAAATGAGGGAAAGGATGACGGGACAGAAAAGAGGGAAGAGCAAGAAACCAAAGAGCATGCAAAATGTCCATGAAATAGAGATAGCAAGAATCAAGATAGGCCTGCAATGGACCGCTCAAAGTGCGCGCCTCGACAAGCGAGGATCACAAGCTCGAAGGACGATAACAAGGCTAGGACCAAGAGACGACGAGCAAACAAGTGAACCAACGCGGAAGCAACATTACCGAGGACTCGCAGACGGAGCGAAGGACAAAACGGATGACGAATTGAGAGAAGCTGGGGAAATGGAAGGAATAGAAGGAGGAAACTCACGCCGCGGTCTCTCTCACTGTGTCTTTCTCGTCTCCATAACCGTCAGCTCTTGCATCTCATCTGTCCCAAAACTTAAAAGCTCTCCTCGTTTATCTCCCAAAGCCTCTCCTGGCGTCTGCCTTTGTCTCTACCGATGAAAAGACAAGCCGTCCAAGCAAAATGAATGAAATGTCGAAAAAACCAAGCCACGAGGACGACCTCACGAGGAGTGCGCAGTGGATTGTAGGAGCTGCGGCAGGGCGGGCGAGAGCAAAGGGAGCAGAATGGGAAAAGGGAAGACCGTTAGACAGAGCAATGGAAGGAGAATTGTTGGAATTATTACCTTGGAATTGGACCTTGACCGATAATCTCGTTCAACGACGTCTTCCAGATTCGTGGGGGAAATACCTGAAAGAATTCGTTAGAGACGCCGTCAATGACACTAGGGTTGACATACTTGGCTATTTGAGCCTGTAAACGAAAGTCCTTCTTCCTCTGCATTACTAGATTTAGAGCCCGCAATTCGATGGTGCTCCAGTTACCGCGTCGGTCAAAATCCCCCGTAGCAGCGCTTGGACGTCGCTGCTGTCCTGCACGACGCTTCGCAATTCGGGTTCACCTGTCGCAGATGCAACGTCTCCGCGGGTAGGGTGTTGGAGTTCTGAGATGATAGTAAGAGCAACGCTTTACGATGCCCGATTTGGATATTCTGGTGTCGTGACAGACAGCTCAGAGGAGATCAAGGTCTATCGACGAATCAGGTACAATTTGTGAAAGCTGTGGTTGATATACAAGGACAATGCTTGAATTCAATGAGTACCCGAACGCCGAAAGTCGAGCGCCGCTGCGACGCATACCCATCACCAACTCCATCTCGTTGGTGACGTATCTCTAAAACCTGCTTCACCACCACCGCAAAACCCCAGTGACGAGTACAAGTGAGTGAACCCAGGTGGATTTGACGAGGTCGATGAGCGGGTTTCCTCGAGGTTTCCTGCTTTGGGTATGGTCACTTTCGGTGCACAATTGCTTGCTATCTTGTCATTGATCAGTCAATGAGAAGACAGAAAAAGTGCGGCCTCACCTTCATGTGTCTTGACCTTCGTCTTGAGCTTCTAATCTTGACCATGCAGTAGGTAGCATCCTAGTAGGCGCAGAGGAGTCCGTCCGTCTGTAACAATTAGCAAAACTTCAGGATCATCATAGTGGCTGACCTTTCGGGGCACTCTGGATTCGGTGGAGAGCTTGTTGAAGAGATATTGGTTCGAGCAGCTTGTTGGGACTTGGGACCGAGCTTGGAATGACCGAACGAGTATTGAACTAGGTGGGCTTCAGCCGTAGAGCTTGGACTGAAAGAGTTTGGCAATGGTGCAGCTGGTCGTGGTTGAATGATTCGGAGGAGATCTGATAGCAAAAGAGCGTCGAGGCCTGAGGCTCATTGTCGAACGGAACCAAATAATGTCGAGACAGTGAACGTCGAACAAGCAAGGGACTGAGCGCAACCCAGGATCGTCCCAACTTGAATATGGGTTTATTTGTTTGCATCTTGGATACGTCTTGCGGGTTTGTCATAGATGTCTAGGAGGTCGTATATCTGGGAAGGATCGTATATTCGGTTCGGGGAGCACCATTTCAGATGGGATACGACGACTATTTGGCACTGGAAAGGCGAGACAAAACTGGAGACGAGACGTCGGAGAATCGGTGGTGAAGAGCGCGGTGAAACGGTGCTGAAGCTTTGGCGGCGAAGACCGGAGAAAGGTTCCAGAAATCAAGGCAAGCGCCCACCCCCAAACGATACCGAACCAACACGACCACCGAAACCTTGTGAGCTCAACGCAGAAGCGAAGAAGAAGAAAGGCGAGACATGGATGGGAAAAGATCGGATGAACCAACGGAATGGCTAGGTCGACCTGTACCCTGAACCATGGCACAAATCAGAAAGAGGAGCGACATTTGACAACAGAGACGCGCACCATTATTGTGTATATTCTTCTCAGCTCGTTATTTCAGCTAAGCACCTCGTCGCTCATCCAATCATCCCAACCAGTAAGCCGCGAGCTCCTTTTCCATCCAACCAGTGAAACAAGGGGATTTTCTCCGTCGGCAATGTCGAGATGCTGATATGAGGAAACGATCCTGATGTCGACAAATCAATGGATGGCTCGAAAAGCCTGTCATGGAAGACTTATCAAAAATAAAGTGGACACCATTTGAACCGATTCGGCTCGTGCTGTGCCACAACAATTACCTTGCAATTACCTGAGAATACCGCCCTCGTAATATTGTCAAGGCTGTAGTGGTCGAGACATCATAGAGAAACGCGTTTGAAATGGTTGGACATGACAGTAGGAGGAAAGCCGCAACAGGGCCCGATTTGGACAATCGTTCCGACGTTCAATTCGATTTGGATACAAGGTCAATATAAAATTTATTCATAGTGGATACAAGAGACAAAAATACAATAGGCAGATGTTCAGGTACATGGGCACGTCAATTGAATATGATCAATATGATCCTTGACCGGCTTTAGGAAACTTTTCCTCTCCAGCACAATGTCCCGGTCTCGCCGTCGCCGATTATTTAACCTGCTCCTTCATGCCATCAAAACAGTAGCGACTTCGGCACCCTCAAATGCATATGCAAAATGGCAGCCAATATCCTGTGGACCCACAGGGTCAGACGACGCAGCGCTTTGGACGAAGTCGGTTGGAATTTGCAAGGTCCGTCTGGTCTCGAGCATCGTCCGCGGAAAACCTTCTATCAAACCCAGTCAGTGGGAAACTACATCAGCGCAGTTCAACTCACCCTCGAGTCCTGCAGTAATCGTCAATGGTACCACTGGTCCTAACGTGCGCCTATGGAATTCCAACTGAGCATTGAGACAAGAAAGTATTGTGAGAGAAAGCATCGAGGAAGAAGTGGTGAGGCAAGCGTGAAAAAGGATGGGTCTCTTGCTGTGGAAGACCTCTTGCAGTGAGCCGAGACCCTGTAGGCTGGAGGCTGAAGTTCTGAGGATTGACTGGCGCTGAAACGTCGAGAGAAGCAGTGGTGGCGAAAAAGTGGCCAGTGGCGGAGAGAGCTAGCAGCATCCAAACTCTCAAAGCAAAAAGGGTTGGTCTGGAATCGGTGGACAGCTAACGAGGTCACCAAGCTGAGTCGGTCGTCAGAGGAGGATGTGAGAAAATTCCATGTCACAAGTAAGCCATATGCACCGGAAAGAATGACGCCTGCAAAGCATCTCAGCAAACGACGCACTTTGGAAGATACAAGCGTGGTATAGATGATAGAAGGACGTACAGATCTCGCTTATAATTATTGTGGCTGCCTCCTCACAGACCATGAGTGCTCCTTGCTCAAAGTGATTTCAATTTCGTGCGCTCATTGCTCGGAGCACAAACCTCGGAGTCGTCTTGTTGGTAGAGCGAGTGAAACCGCGAATGAGCTAAGGCATGAATTTAACCGCCAGGCTAGCGGTTTCATTCCTCAATGGCTCCATAGTGTAATCAAGGTAGTGCAGCGTAATTGAGCCAGCACGCAGAGCTGCGCGAATCAACAGAATGAATTTGGGTTTGGGAATGGAATGAATTGGGCCAACATGGATTGAATGTGCGTCACAAATACGGCTGATAAGAACAAAAAAGAAATTCAAAAAGAGGAACCGGGAGAAAAGGGCAAAAAACGCACCAGAACAAGCTCTTTATCCCACTAAGTCATTCTTCAGCCAAGCCCTCTATCCCAAGCAATCCAACCGATAAGCGACAAGACCCAGAGACCAGGAAAGATTCTGTGAAACAAAAGGGACTTTAGATTCAATACAGTGACTGATTGACTTGACTCACTGAAAGAATGGCACGCAGCGGTATGCCTGCTCCCGCCTGCGAGCAGCCGAGTGGAGTTGCGGCGCTTCTCATCCTACCACGCGCGCGGGCCGCCAAAGGGTGTTTCGTCCTCGATGCGCCGGTTTGGTCCTCGACGTCAAGCAGAATCGAGCTCAGGTTCTTGGATGCTGAGACACAGATGGACAAAAATTCTGAGCGGCACAGGGGGTAATAATGAGCTTTCACAGCTGTAATCGCTCAAGTTAGCTCACCGAGAACAGATGAAGGAGTAGCTCACCAATACAATTCCGCATGAGACCCCTCTCTTCATTTTTATATGTCTCTCTCTGCGATTCCGATCCCGAATAGCCATCAAGCACCTCCAAATGTGCTCCCAAGCCCTTGACGGGGCTAAAAAGTCGAACCTCGTCTTCGAGGATTGACTGTAAAAAATATCAAGACCGATCCTTTATAGAATAGACAGACAAACCTTTTGACGTGGTTATACCGTTAGCGACATTAATGGGGATCCAGGTGGTTCGGCTTGAGCAGTCAGTCCACTGTCCTGAAGGGCGCTGACCAGTCAGTCGACTGTTCTGGTCAAAAAACTGAATGAGAACTCACAGATATTATATGGTTCAAGGGTCATGACACTTTTGTGGCGGCTGTGTCACCGTCATGGCTGACTGCTCGAGCCAGTGCATGCAACAAGGCTATAGCGACGCTGGTTGACACGAACGAGATGAAAAAGTTGGCCAATTTTTAAGCCAATGATTAGTCGACGTTGGTTGACGCGAGCGAATAAGAATCCGGTGTTATTTTTTGCCACAAGGTCGATGGAGATTTTGTCAATGAGAAATGAGAACCTTTCGAGGCGGATGGCGTTGGACAAGTCACGTCCTGTCACATTGTGACGAAGCGCCTTGGGAGACCGAAAAGAGCCGGTGCCGGGCGCTTCAATTTGTTTCCAGCCTCCACCTCAAACTACTAATAGAATACTCTTTCATGTTTTGTTTCCTCAAAACCTTCTCTAGGCCTTTTCTGTGTGTCTGGAGCATGGTCTCTTGAGATGCAGACTCCCAGCTTTATCAACAAATTCTACTACCTGACTCGGAATTCAAGCAAGATCGCAAGGCACTGATTATGAGGAGACCCTTAAGCTCATAAAAATGTACAAATGAGATTCATTCACCTGAGCACTGTGCCACATAATCTGGCTGGCTGTTAAGGAATGTATCAACTTGGATAAATGTGAGAAGACATGTACTGATTATTCGCTACAGCTCATCTATCCTGGATCTGCCCAAGTTTGTGTACTTCATTGTTGGAGAGGTCTTGATGCAAGTGGGACCTGGAGGAGTCGGGTTGGCTGGGGTCAAACATCATCTTGGACTGCCTGCTGTTTCACAGAACTGTTCAGCTCTGAAGCACTGGAATTGAGTATACTAGGTCTTGTACTACATCAGCTCTGGGGATATCTGGCCCAATTTAGGGCTATGTAGATTCTGGGGAGGAGGTTGAGACATGTGTGGGGTATTGTGAGCTCTGGAGCCCATTCAATCATTCTTATCCTGTTCCGACTTGGTCTTTTCATTTTATTTCAACTTGTTGGCTTTGGTCTTGAGTTCAGTCTTTGAACTTTTGACTGGGTTTTTTGGGTTCAGAGCTTTGGAGGGAGAGATGAGGGATACATGGATTAGTTTCTGTCATTTCTCTTCTCTTCTTTTGCAATGAATTTCATGATGGTTTTTGGTGTTGTTTCTGAGCTGGTTGGTGCTGCTTTCTTGATCACGGGTTTCTCTTGGTTTCTTTTGTGTCTTGTCTTTGTTTTTTTTTCCCTTTCTTTGACAGCATTGTTCACTCATTCCTATACAAATAAAGTGTATTGCTGTTGAACTGAATGAACCTCTCTACCACTCCTACCTCAGCTCTGGCAAACCTACCTCAATGAAGGCCTCCCCATGCTAGTCAAGACATTTGAGGATCCAAGTATTTGGGGAGGTTGACTGTGAGTAATTCTTCTTTGGTGGCTTATCTTTGTTCATGCTGCTCCTGTTTCTTATGTGCTTACTTCCTAATCTCCCTCTCAGATATTTGCTCAATGCTTATCTCCTGATTTTTCAGGGTGTGGATAAACTCTTTGAAGAAGAGAAAAAGGCAATGCAGGAGATGGAGGCACTGGATTTGGACAATGAGAATTTGGAGAAGATTTTCAGGTGACAAACATATTAACAGTGTTGTGGGTCTGATGAGCTGCTCATGGATCTGCTGTCAGGTGTGGAAGTGAGAAGTGAACAGGGAGACTAGCAATGAGAAAGTATAAGAGAAGATAGAGCAAATGATTCTAATACTACATATAATTCCTTTTACTTTTTTGTATGATTTTCTTACAATTTAGCTGCTGAAAAAATAAGATTGACATGCATTCTTAGATTTCAGATCTGGAACTGAACATAAGTATATTTGTTTTAGACAGTAGATGATACAACTGTATCATACCTTGGTATATCTTCTCCATGCTGGGTTCCCTTTAGTGCATCTTCCTCTTCTGGAGTTGGAACCCCAGAAGGATCATCCAGCTTGTCAAGGTAATACTGGCATGCAATCCTTTTTCTCCTTACCCCTTCCAAGTTTCCATAATTCATCAAGGCCTCACTAAATAATTTTTTTGCATCATTGCTCTTGCCCTTTTTCATATGTGCCCGTCCGAGTTCAAGCAAGATGTTGGCAGTGTCAAGTGAATTTCCATATGCCTTTGCATGCTGTAGGCCCTCCTCCAAAGACCTGATTGCCTTGTCATATTCTGCCTTGGAGATATAGATCTGTCCAAGAGTCCAAAGAGATCTTCCAAAATAACCCCCAATCTGCTTCCATTCACTGACTGCCAGCACAGCCCACTTTTCTGCCTCATCAAATTGCTGGAGATGATGATGCATATTAGCAAGCTCATCTGCACAGTTTGCCCTTTCAAAAGGCAAATCTGAACAGAAATCTCTTGCTCTTGTGAGCTGTTCAAGGGCATCTGAATGATTGTGAGACCGTGAATGTGCCTCTCCCAAACGTATCAAGCAGTATGCCATTGCCCTCCTCCACTGTTCAGTATCTTCATTGATTGACTCCAGTTCCTGCTGTGCCTGTTCCAGGAGAGGTATCTCATTGAATGAAGAATCAATGAGAGCAGAGACATCAGCAATGTCAATTAAGGCCTTTGCAGCAAGTGTTGGCTTTGAAGCAGCAAGGTATGCATCTCGGGCAAAATTATATTGTTTGAGAGACTCTTGATATTGACCAAGAGTATAAAGAATGGATGCATAGCATTTAAAGACATACCCACCAAGTTGATTATGATCTGTAGTGTTCTGCAAAAGCTTCACTGCATGTTGGATGACCTCTGTTCGGGGTCTGCCTCGATACTGGTGCCATGCCAGAGTGTGAAGTGCATTGATGACATCCAAGTTGGACTCTGATGTCTGAAGGAGGATGGATTGAAGATTGATTTCCTCAATTGCCCTTGCATCCATATGATTTTGGAAAGACTGCTGGCCTAGAGTGATGCAGTTGTACTGTTGCAGGAAACTGCAAGCAGCATTGACCATTGATCTGTGAATGTTGTTGGAGAAATGTGAAGAGTCAAGGAGGTATGACCTGATGACTGGGAGAACAAAGTATGTTGTTGTCCTTCGCTCCAAAAGTGATGCCTCTAAGAGTACTTGAAGGGCACCATTAAGGTTTTCAAGATTTTCTGCCCACCACTGTTGAAGGGTCTCAGGTGATGTGCCAGAGGGCAACATGGCAATTATCTGCAAGAGTAGAGCAGCATTGAGCTCATTCTTGACCAATGAACTCTCCAGTGACATACAGATAGAGACTGAGACACTGTTTTGTCGATCTAAGCCCTGTATAGATCCAAGCATTGAAGTACCAGTTGCCTGGTATCCTGAGATCAACTGTGCAGCTTTTTGTCCAGTATTCTTCCCATATCGTGCCATAAGCTTCACTGCCAATGCCATATGCCCCAGCATCTCGAGAAGCTCTGAGAGCTTGGAATCCTCTCGTGACTCTGGATGGATTGAGACAAAGAGCTGATGAGAGGCTGTAGGATCTAGTGTCTGAATTCTCATCTCTTCCCATTCAATCTCCTCGCAAGGAGCAACTGTTGCTCGCATTGTCACAAAGAGTGCAACATGTGGAAACTGTGCAATGTCCTGTAAGATGTGTGCCATAGTGCCTCTAGCTCTAGGCGCATTCCATGGTGTTTCAAAATTGTCGAGAAGCAAGATGATGGGTTTGGAAGTTTTCCCCAATTCATTGAGAATATCCTCCAGTGTGTTATGAGTATCCACAGTGATGGCCAGTGAATTATAGAGGATATGAAGAAACATTTCTGGTGATGTTGCTTCATCACATGGGACCCAGAGACTGTTTTTCCTCAAATAAAACTGCTTCATGGCAGGATGTGCCATTACTTTGAGTGCTGTGGCTGTCTTTCCCTGTCCACCAGCACCAAGCAGAGCAAGATGAGCACATTTGAGAGAGGATGTTGGTTTTGTAGTGAATACTCGAGAAAGTCGAGCAAGTTTGGAATGAGATGATGATGATTTTGCTGTGAGAATCCGAACAATGTCTTCAATCTCTTGGTCACGGCCAAAAAGCCTCTCATTGGCTGCTGGCATATAGCCATGAGCACGACGAGTTGGGCCCTTGGCTTAAGGGGATATTGAGCTGCATTCAAAATCAAATAATAATGGACTCACCAGCAGGATAATTGTGATTAATGGTGTTGTGGGAATTGACATTTCCGCTGATATTTCCTGTTTCTCTTCAGCAAGCATCCACATTGAAGTAAAAGTGTATCTCACCAAATGAGCTGTTCTCAACTGTATTATGCATCTGAGAGCCAGAGGTGGCCATGCTACATCCAAGGTAGGAGGGAAACAACGTGAAGGTTCTGGAGAAGCTGTTAAGCGCTGCACAGCCAAGCTATGCATGGCAGGGCATGTGACATTGATTGTTCCAAATTGGTTCCCGAAGTCTTCGGAGCGCCGAGGATAAGTACCCCAGGCAACAACTTCTTGACAGATTTATTCTGAACTTGATCCTTTCTTCGATCATCACATCAGAGATGTGTCATACAAATTTCAACAAGCCGAGCCCTGATTTGGATCATGAGTTTGACACTTATCTCAATTTGAGGACAACAACAATATTCAGGCTGAGTACTTTCTACAAAACATGAGTTGGAGGGTGATACAAGATGCAGTTGTCCAGTAAGTATGATCCCAACCGTGTTTGAGAGACCATTGTCAGAACCCCTTATTGTCAGCACTGGCAGAAGATTCATTGTCAAGTGTTCAACCTCATGGATCCATGTCACAGAAAGAACTGGCTTCCATGGTCAATGATTGAAGAGCCATCATCTGAAAGTTGGCAAAATATGACCCCATCAATCAATGAAAATGCTAGAATAACTACTATCTTTGATTCATTATAGTGACTGAAGAAATGTCTCAAAAAGGTGCAATGAGCAATAGAGTGAACCATAGCCTACATCATCTGGGATGAACAATGTTGGAACAGAAGACAAAGGACACACACCAGTATGTCCATATCCATCAATTTCAGTCCAAGTTGACTTGTCAATTTCACCCAGGTATCCAATGTTGCATTTCTTGACCTCAACCGATGTGATTAGCAGTTTGCTAGGCCAGTGAGAGCTTTTGTAGGCAGGTGGACTGAGATGGCGGTTCTTGCAAGACAATGTATTGTCCGAGCTGTGAGAATAGAGTCAGCTTGACTCAAAGAAGAAGGAAAACAGAGAAGTAGCAGGAGCAAAGTGGAAAGGAAAGGAAAGATAATAAAAGGACATATAACAACAAGGGAGACCTGAAGATGTAGGGATGCGCATAGTCTATTGATGGAGCTAGCCATCACATCGATGGGTAAAAGCAGGTATGGAAATTTATGAGCCGTCCGTCAACGGGGGGCTCTGAAGCTCGGATGGAGATGGGACAATTGTCAATGGGGGACAGACACTTAATTCTATGTCTCAAGCTTCTAAATCTCATTTCATATCTTCAACAAGACTTCAGGTACTGTAAAAGTTGAATATCCAGTCACAGACACACAGAAATGAGGTGGCTGACCGAATGGTCATTATCTGGTTAAGTATGGTGAATTGAATTTACTCAATGACTCTATAGTTTAGAAAGAGTACTGACCTTGAACTCTTTCAGTAGTAAAAAGTGCAAGAACAACTGAAATTGGGAAGATCGGGACCACGCCGGGACATATAAGATTACCTGACTCCGGAACCAATCGGGAAATACAGCGGGGCGGCCACTACGGTACATCAAATGGAATACTCTAGAAATTCAAGATAAATTCCAAGACTGTGAATACTCACAGAAGTTTCTTTGCAGCTCTCCAGCAAAATATAAATGGAGTAAGACCCACTTGTCCAAACCCACCCGATGGACAGTCAAAACGGGCTTCGATGGGGTTAACCCGTCCTGTCATCCATCCATCGATTTGATGTCTCCAACCTCATATAGAACAGGTACGGGACCTGTCAGATAGATCTGTCAACTGTCGGCGACGGGGACGGTGCGCATCCCTACGATGACATTCGGCGCTAGTGTTAAAACGAGCAAAAGTTCAACTCACCTTTCTGTTTCACCTCCCTCCCATCCCAAATTGCCCTTGCATACTCTTTCAACAAACGCAGCTTGGAAATCCTCCAATGAGGGTGGTTTGGGTCGACCATGAGCGCTCAATGTTGCTTGCCCTTGTGTGCAGAGCTGTTGGAGCCTGTGACAACATCAGCATATCCCTTGAGAAACAAAGAAGACCGTCAAGGGGAACCTAGTAGACTCAGTCTACCGATCTCAACATGAAAACTCTCCTCCCAACAGAAAACATCCCATCTAGCCCAATGTCTTATTCTCCGTCTTGCGTGAATGTAGCAGAGGGAGAAACGACGAAAATGAGCCAACAAGCCAACCAAGGAAATGAGGAAAAGAGTGAACGAGGGAGGAAATGACAGCCAATAGAAAGTTGAAAAGAAATAGCGCCAAGGAGCAACAAAACTGTCTCTGGGTCCACCAGTATATTGATGGGCGGCCGAACCTGTCACTGGAGGGAATGCATGAGGGAATAAATAAAGGAAGAGAAAGTGGCGCCAGAATGGAAGAAGGACGAAAGTCACAGCTTGTCTCATTCATTGGTCTCTGTCTCCTCTTTCCGCTGCGGCTCACTGTGATTTGCCTCCACAAAAAAGTGCCAAAAAGGAATGAGAAATACGGGTCAAAATGGCATACGTCAAGTAAGCCACCAAGGCTGTTGGTATACCAGCAAAAGACCAGCAAAATGCAAAAGCACAAGATCCAGCAAAGGAATAAAGAAGAGGTGGAAGGAAAAGAGCAGCCTCAAGACGTGAATGCGCTCACCTTGACCTCCTACATATCCCTCCATTATCTCCATCAGTCTGCGCCAAAAAGCGGGACGTGCGAGCAGGGAGTGCGCAGTCAATTGTAGGAGCTGCAGTAGGAGAGGTGAGTTGAGCATTGGGTGAGCGATGAACCCCAGTGAGAAGTCGGGTGACTATGGTCGACTAGGACTGCACACGGATCGGGAGTTGCGTGTTGGGGGTTCGGGTTCGTGTCGGCGACTTGACCAGCTAGCGCGCGCTTCTTGTTTTTTCTCATTGTCTCATGTATCGGACTTGTGAAAGAAAATATTTTTGATCAAATTCCCACCATCCCTTGCCTCCATCATTCCATCGTGCCTTCTAGATCTGGCCTTCATATTCTCTCGTTTCTTGTCCAGCTGCCTTAGCTCTTCCAATTAGAGCTTCATAATGGTCAATTAATTCCTTATCTCCAAATAAATTGGCCCTTACCACTGTTTTGCTCAACTAACAGGCCTGTGTCCTTTTTTCACCATTTCCGCCCTAACACCTCCAATGATCACCCAATTCCCTCGATCTTTGAATCTATGGCCATCGATTACATCCTATTATATCCAATGCTCACCAGAGCCGCTGTGGAATAAAGGTATTTTGTCATTCTCTTATGTGATGCCTTCTCGGAGACATTGATTTTGCTCTCTATAGAGAACGTGTGGCTTCCTGGGCTGTTTAGATGCGATTTGAGGATACATGGTCCATTTCTATTGAATTTCAAAGGTGTGCGATTGCTTTTCTGATTTTATTCCAGATTTTTACATTATTTTCATAGCGCTCTCTTGCTTTATTCATCCATTCCTTCCGCTGTTGGCATTCTACCACCTCCGACATCCAACATATGTCATACCTTATTCTCAATTAGTGATCTGATATTGCTTTTAGGACAATTCTCGAACCTTAGGGCAAGAAAAGGTATCTTTCCTGGGCGTAAAATCATTTATTTGCTCACCTGTCTTTCAAGATATCTCTTTGCCTGCTTGGTGACCATAGGACTGACTTTTTGTTGGCACGACAGGATTCAAAGGTCTGTCGTGATCCAGCAGAGACAACAATTGGTCAGTTTGCTTCTCATTTCATCTATTCATTGTGCTGATTCCTTCCCAGGATCTATCATCACAGCAGATTTGTCTTGTGCACCACATCGGACTTGGGCGATGGTGATTTATCAGTACAGAGGGACTTGTGACTGGAACTTTGTGAATTTCTTTGATTTCAGTCGTCGATAGTCGGCAACAATACTGTATTCAATAGCGGAATATACAATTTATATGATTTCATGTTCCCACACACGCAAACGGCCCACCTGCCGACCACAGTCGCCAATATAGTTGCCTGTCATCGACCACACCCAGAATGATCTGGACAAACTCCAACCGTCGCCGACCGTGGTCGATTGGATTGTGCGGAGTTGCGGATAGTCGGTCATAGTTAGGCATAGTCGCCTGACTTTTCACTGGACTTGAGCACTCGATACTGCAGCAGACCTCGTTTGTTCAGGGCTTGTGGACTAGATGAAGCTGAAGGAGCTTCGTCAGAAGAGAGATTCCAGAACAAAAAGGAAGACACGACGAACCTTGGACCTCGACCTTGACCTCGCTCCCAGCAAAAGAAGATTCCATCATCTCCGTTTGGGCTAAAAAGCGGGGTATGTGAGGCTGCAGGCGAGGAGCGTGCGGTGAATTGCCAGAACTGCGGGATGGTGCACGAGTTGAGCGTTGGGTGAGCGACGAGCAATGGCGAGTCGCGACAGCAAAGGGAGCAGAACGGAAAAAGCAATAGCGTCAGAAAGAGGTTCACATTCGAGACTTTGGCCGATAATTTTGTTCAACGACGTCCTTGGGGAGATACCTGAAAGAATTTGTTAGAGACGCTGTCATTGAGACTAGGATTGACATACCTGGCCATTCGAGCCTGCAAACAAAAGCCCTTCTTCCACTGCAACAGATTTAGAGCCCGCAATTCGACAGCGCTCCGGTTATACCGTTGTCCAGATAGTTCGGGTTACCGCGTCTGTAGAAATTCCTCGCAGCAGCGCTTAGATGTCGCTGCTGTCTTGCACGACACATTGGAATTCGATTTCGCCTGTCGTGAATGGAACGTCTTCGTTGGTGGTGCTACGCAAGCGTCTTGAGATTGAGATGTTGGACATTCGAGATGATAGTAAGAGCCAACGCTTACAATGCCGATTTAGATATTCTGGTGTCATGACAGACAGCTCCAAGGAGTTCAAGGTGACGTCTATTGACGAATCAGGTACAATTTGTGAAAGCTGTGGTTGATATACAAAGACAATGCTTGAATTCAATGAGAACCTGAATGCTGAAAGTCGAACGTCGCCGAGCCAGCGTCCCCGACGCATAACCATCACCAACTCCATCTGAGATCTCATTGGTTCACGTATCTCTAAAACCTTTTTCACCACCACTGCAGAACCCCAGTGACGAGCACAACCGTGAGTGAACCCAGGTAGATTTGACGAGGTCGATGAGCGGGTTTCCTCAAGGTTTCCTGCTTCAGGTATGAATGCTATCTGGTCACTGATCAGCCAACGATAAAATACAAAAGTGTGACCTTGCCTTCATTTGGCTTGACCTTCGTCTTGAGCTTCTAATCTTGACCATGCAGTAGGTAGCATCCTAGTAGGCGCAGAGGAGTCCGTCCGTCTGTAACAATTAGCAAAACTTCAGGATCATCATAGTGGCTGACCTTTCGGGGCACTCTGGATTGGGTGGAGAGCTTGTTGAAGAGATATTGGTTCGAGCAGCTTGTTGGGACTTGGGACCGAGCTTGGAATGACCGAACGAGTATTGGCCTAGGTGGGCTTCAGCCGTGGAGCTTGATCTGAAAGAGTTTGGCAATTGTTGGAGCTGGTCGTGGTTGAATGATTCGGAGGAGATCTGATAGCAAAAGAGCGTCGAGGCAGGCTCATTGTCGAACGGAACCAAATAATGTCGAGACAGTGAACGTCGAACACGCAAGGGACCGAGCGCAACCCAGGATCGTCCCAACTCGAATATATGGGTTTGTTTGTTGCATCTTGGATACGTCTTGTGGGTTTGTCATAGATGTCTAGGAGGTCGTATATCTGGGAAGATTGTATATTCGGTTCGGGGAGCACCATTTCAGATGGGATACGAGCGCTGGAAAGGCGAGAGATAATTCGATGAGACGCGAGAATCGGTGGTGCAGATCGCAGTGAAACATTGCTGGAGCTTGGTGGAGAGGACCAGAGAAAGACAGCAGACCTAGAAATCAATGCAAGCACCCACCGCCGAACAATACCGAACCAACACGACCACCGAAACCTTGCGAGCTCGACGCAGAAGCGAAGAAGAAGAAAGGCGAGACATGGATGGGAAAAGATCGGATGAACCAACGGAATGGCCAGGTCGACCTGTACCCTGAACCATGGCACAAATCAGAAAGAGGAGTGACATTTGACAGAAGAGACGCGCACCATTATTGTGTATATCCTTCTCAGCTCGTTATTTCAGCTAAGCACCTCGTCGCTCATCCAATCATCCCAACCAGTAAGCCGCGAGCTCCTTTTCCATCCAACCAGTGAAACAAGGGGATTTTCTCCGTCGGCAACGTCGAGATGCTGATACGAGGAAACGATCCTGATGTCGACAAATCAATGGATGGCTCGAAAAGCCTGTCATGGAAGATTTATCAAAAATAAAGTGGACACCATTTTGAACCGATTCGGCTCGTGCTGTGCCACAACAATTACCTTGCAATTACCTGAGAATACCACCCTCGTAATATTGTTGAGGCTGTAGTGGTCGAGACATCATAGAGAAACACGTTTGAAATGGTTGGACATGACGGTAGGAGGAAAGCTGCAACAAGGCCCGATTTGGACAATCGTTCCGACGTTCAATTCGATTCGATTTGTATACAAGGTCAATGTAAAATTTATTCATAGTGGATACAAGAGACGAAAATACAATAGGCAGATGTTCAGGTACATAGGCGCATCAATTGAATATGATCGATATGATCCTTGACTGGCTTCAGGAAACTTTTCCTCTCCAGCGCAATGTCCCGGTCTCGCCGTCGCCCATTATTTAACCTGCTCCTTCATGTCATCGAAACAGTAGCAGCTTCAGCACCCTCAAATGCATATGCAAAACGGCAGCCAATATCTTGTGACCCACGGGCCAGACGACACAGCGCTTTGGACGAAGTCGGTCGAAATTTCCAAGGTCCGTCTGGTCTCGAGCATCGTCCGCGGAAAACCTTCTATCAAACCCAGTCAGTGGGAAACTACATCAGCGCAGTTCAACTCACCCTCGAGTCCTGCAGTAATCGTCAATGGTGCCACTGGTCCTAACGTGCGCCTATGGAATTCCAACTGAGCATTGAGACAAGAAAGCATTGTGAGAGAAAGCGTCGAGGAAGAAGTGGTGAGGCAAGTGTGAAAAAGGATGGGTCTTTTGCCATGGAAGACCTCTTGCAGTGAGCCGAGACCGTGTAGGCTAGAGGCTGAAGCTCTGAGGATTGACTGGCGCTGAAACGTCGAGAGAAGCCGTGATGGCGAAAAAGTGGCCAGTGATGGAGAGAGCTAGCAGCATCCAAACTCTCAAAGCAAAAAGGGCTGGTCTGGAATCGGTGGACGGCTAACGAGGTCACCAAGCTGAGTCGGTTGTCAGAGAAGGATGTGAGAAAATTCCATGTCACAAATAAGCCATATGCACCGGAGAGAATGACGCCTGCAAAACATCTCAGCAAACGGCGCACTTTGGAAGATACAAGCACGGTATAGATGATAGAAGGACGTACAGATCTCGCTAACCTCCTCACAGACCACGAGTGCTCCTTGCTCAAAGTGATGTCAATTTCGTGCGCGCATTGCTCGGAGCACAAACCTCGGAGTCGTCTTGTTGGTAGAGCGAGTGAAACCGCAAATGAGCTAAGGCATGATTTTAACTGCTATTCCTTCATGGTGTAATCAAGGCAGTGCAGCGTAATCGAGTTGACGTGCACGAATCAACGGAATGAATTTGGTTTTGGGAATGGAATGAATTGGGCCAACATGGGTTGAATGTGCGTCACAAATACGGCTGATAAGAACAAAAAAGAGATTCAAAAAGAGGAACTGGGAGAAAAGGGCAAAAAACGCACCAGAACAAGCTCTTTATCCCATCGAGTCATTCTTCAGCCAAGCCCTGTATCCCAAGCAATCCAACCGATAAGCGACAAGACCTGGAGACCAGGAAAGATTCTGCGAAACAAAAGGGACTTTAGATTCAATAGCGACTGATTGACTTGACTCACCGAAAGAATGGCACGCGGCGGTATGCCTGCTCCCGCCTGCGAGCAGTCGAGTGGAGTTGCGGCCCTTCTCATCCTATCGCGCGTGCGGGTCGCCAAGGGCATCTCGTCCTCGATGCACCGGTTCGTCTTCGGTCTCTCCAGTGTGCTGAAACAATGATATAGGTGACCGGTCATGTTCGCGCAGCAGAACCGAGCTCGGATCGAGCAACGCAGTGACAACGAATTTGAGCGGTGAAGCGGATAATGATGAGCATTTGCAGCTCTAATCGCACAAGTTAGCTCACTGAGAACGGATCGAGTAGTAGCAGCTCACCAAGAATATCCTGAGCATCGCCGGCCAGACCATGACAGCGTCCTCTTTCACCACCTCATTCTCTCTGTAATTCTGATTCCGAATATCCGTCAAGCGCCTTTGATTGTGCTGCTGAGGCTAAAAGGTTGAACCTCATCTCGTCGACGATTGGCTGTAAAAATATCAGTAGCGGTCCTTTGTAGAATAGACACAATTAATGACGAACCTTTCGACGCTGTTATGCCGTTGGCGACGTGAAAGGCACTGAGGTTATTCGGCTTGACTGCAGTCAGTCGCCTGTTCTGGTAGAAACCAAATGAGAGCTCACCAGAATTGTATTGTTCACGGGTCATGATGCTCATTGCGGTTGTAGTTGGCAGCGAGCAGGACAAAAAAGTCGGGTCGTTTTTAGACCGCAGATTAGGCAACGGCGGTTGACGCGAGCAAATAGGACTCTGATATTATTTTTTGCCACAAGGTCGGTGGAGATTTCGTCAAGCTTGAGGGTTGAGGACTTTTTCAATATGGACGGCGTTGGACAAGTCACGTCCTGTCACATTGTGACGAAGTGCCTTGGGAGACCGAAAAGAGCCGGTGCCGGGCACTTCAATTTGTTTCCAGTTGGTTTCCAGCCTCCACCTTGAACTAATGGAATACTCTTTCGTGTTTTGTTTCCTCAAACCTTCTCTAGGCCTTTTTCTCCATGTCTGGAGCATGGTCTCTTTGAGACGCATTTAAGCTTTACCAACAAATTCTACCTGACTCGGAATTCCAGCAAGATTGCAAGGCATTGATTATGAGGGGACCCTTAAGCTCATACAAATGTATAAACCAGGCATGATTGTTGGATTCATTCACCTGAGCACTGTGCCACATAATCCTGGCTGGCTGTTAAGGAATGTACCACCTTGGATAAACATGAGAAGACTCTATTCTTTACTTCTGGTTCTAGAAGATATGTACTGAATATTCGCTCAAGTTCATGTACTTCAGTGTTGGAGAGGTCTTGATGCAAGTGAGCTGGGGTCAAACATTATCTTGGACTGCCTGCTGACCTGCTGTTTCACAGAACTGTTCAGCTCTGAAGCACTGGAATTGAGTATACTAGGTCTTGTACTGCATCAGCTCTAGGGATATCTGGCCCAATTTAGGAGTATGTAGATTGTGGGGAGGAGGTGCGGGCTATTGTGATACAGTGAGCTCTGGAGCCCATTCATTCATTCTTATCCTGTTTAACTTGCTCTTTTGGGCTTAGAGATTTGGAGGAAGAGGCACAGATTGGTTGTCTCATTTCTGTTCTTTTCACCTTGTTTCTGTCTTTGTGATCTTCGGTGTCCACTGTTGTTTCAAATTAGTTGGCTTTGTTTACCATGGGTTTACTTGGTTTCTTCTGTGTCTTGCCTTTGTTTCCTTGTTTCTTTCCAGCTTTGTTTGCTCATCCTGTTATGAACCTCACTGATCTCCTCCCTAACAGGTCTGGCAAATGTACCTCAGGATCCAAAGTATTTGGAGGGTTGACTGTGAGTATTTATTCTTTGGTGGCTTATCTTTGTTCATGCTGCTCCTCTTTCTTATTTGCTTATTTGCTAATCTCCCTCTCCTCAGATATTTGCTCAATGCTTATCTCCTGATTTTTCAGGGTGTGGATAAACTCTTTGAAGAAGAGAAAAGGCAATGCTGGAGATGGAGGCACTGGATTTGGACAATGAGAATTTGGAGAAGATTTTCAGGCGATGAACATAGTAACAGTGTTGCGGGTCTGATGAGCTGCTCATGGATCTGCTGTTAGGCAGGGAAGCAAGAGGAAGTGAATGGGGAGACTAGCAATGAGAAAGTATAAGAGAAGATAGAGCAAATGATTCTAATACTACATATAATGCCTTTTACTTTTTTTGTATCATTTTCTTACAATTTAGCTGCTGAAAAAATAAGATTGACATGCATTCTTAGATTTCAGATCTGGAACTGAACATAAGTATATTTGTTTTAGACAGTAGATAATACAACTGTATCATACCTTGGTATATCTTCTCCATGCCGAGTTCCCTTTAGTGCACCTTCCTCTTCTGGAGTTGGAACCCTAGAAGGATCATCCAACTTGTCAAGGTAGTACTGGCACACAATCTTTTTTCTCCCCACCCCTTCCAAGTTGCCATAATAATTCATCAATGCTTCACCAAACAGCCTTTTTGCATCATTGTCTTTGCCCTCTTTCATCATCGCTCGTCCAAGTTCAAGTGAAATATCAGCAGTGTCTCGTTGAGGCGCATATGCCTTTGCATGCTGTAGACCTTCTTCCAAAGACCTGATTGCCTTGTCATATTCTGCCTTGGAGATACAGATCTTTCCAAGAGTCCAAAGAGATCTTCCAAAATAACCCCCAATCTGCTTCCATTCACTGACCGCCAGCACAGCCCACTTTTCTGCCTCATCAAGTTGCTGGAGATAGTGATGTGCATCAGCAAGCTTATCTGCACACTGTGCCCTTGAAAAAGGTAAACCTGAACAGAAATCTCTTGCCCTTGTGAGATGTTCAAGGGCTTCTGAATGATTGGACCAACGTGAATGTGCATCTCCCAAAAGCATCAGGCAATATGCCATTGCCTTCTTCCACTGTTCACCATCCTCATCAAGTGATTTTAGTTCCTGCTGTGCCTGTTCTAGGAGAGGTATCTCATTGAATGAAGAATCAATGAGAGCAGAGACATCAGCAATGTCAATTAATGCCTTTGCTGCAAGTGTTGGCACTGAAGCAGCAAGATATGCATCTCGGACAAGATTACGCTGTTTGAGAGACTCTTGATATTGACCAAGAGTATAAAGAATGGATGCATAACAATGAAAAACATGCCCAACAAGTTGATTTGGCTCTGTGACATTCTGCAGAAGCTTCACTGCATGTTGAATGACCTCTGTTCGGGGTCTGACATGATACTGGTGCCATGCGAGAGTGTGAAGTGCATTGATGACATCCAAGTTGGACTCTGATGTCTGGAGGAGGATGGATTGAAGATTGATTTCCTCAATTGCCCTTGCATCCATATGATTTTGGAAAGACTGCTGGCCTGGAGTGATGCAGTTGTACTGTTGCAGGAAACTGCAAGCAGCATTGACCATTGATCTGTGAATGTTGTTGGAGAAATGTGAAGAGTCAAGAAGGTATGACCTGATGACTGGGAGAACAAAGTATGTTGTTGTCCTTTGCTCCAAAAGTGATGCCTCTAAGAGTACTCGAAGGGCACCATTGAGGTTTTCAAGATTTTCTGCCCACCACTGTTGAAGGATGTCAGGTGATGTGCCAGAAGGCAACATAGCAATGATCTGCAAGAGTAGAGCAGCATTGAGCTCATTCTTGACCAATGAGCTCTCCAGTGACATACAAATAGACACTGAGACACTGTTTTGTCGATCTGAGCCCTGCATAGATCCAAGCATAGAAGTACCAGTTGCCTGGTATCCTGAGATCAACTGTGCAGCTTTTTGTCTAGTATTTTTCCCATATCGTGCCATAAGCTTCACTGCCAATGCCATATGCCCCAGCATTTCAAGAAGCTCTGAAAGCTTGGAATCCTCTTGTGACTCTGGGTGAATTGAGATGAAGAGCTGATGAGAGGCTGCAGGATCTAGTGTCTGAATTCTCATCTCCTTCCATTCAATCTCCTCACAAGGAGCGACTGTTGCTCGCATTGTCACAAAAAGTGCAACATGTGGAAACTGTGCAATATCCTGTAAGATGCGTGCCATAGTGCCTCTAGCTTCAGGTGCATTCCATGGTGTTTCAAAATTGTCGAGAAGTAAGATGATGGGTTTGGAGGTTTTCCGCAATTCATTGAGAATATCCTCCAGGGTGTTATGAGTATCCACAGTGATGGCCAGTGAATTATAGAGGATATGAAGGAACATTTCTGGTGATGTTGCTTCATCACAGGGCACCCAAAGACTGTTTTTCCTTGAATAAAATTGCTTCATGGCAGGATGTGCCATTACTTTGAGTGCTGTGGCTGTCTTTCCCTGTCCGCCAGCACCAAGAAGAGTGAGATGACGGGTTTTGTGAGAGGATACTAGTTTTTTGGGGAATACCCGAGACAACCAGGCTGGTCTGGACTGGGATGATGATGCCTTTCCTGTCAGGATCTGAACAATTTCCTCAATCTCTTGGTCACGGCCAAAGAGCTTGTTATTTGCTGCTGGCATATAGCCACGAGCATGACGAGTTGGACCCTTAGCTTAATAGGACAATGAGCTGCATCAAAGTCAAATAATAATGGTCTCACCAACAGGATAATTGTGATTAATGGTGTTGTGGGAATTAACATTTCCACCGATATTTCCTGTTTCTCTTCAGCAAGCATCCACATTGAAGTAAAAGTGTATCTCACCAAATGAGCTGTTCTCGACTGTATTATGCATCTGAGAGCCAGAGGTGGCCATGCTGCATCCAAGGCGGGAGGGAAACAACGTGAAGGTTCTGGAGAAGCTGTTAAGCGCTGCACAGCCAAGCTATGCATGGCAGGGCATGTGACATTGATTGTTCCAAATTGGTTCCCGAAGTCTTCGGAGCGCCGAGGATAAGTACCCCAGGCAACAACTTCTTGACAGATTTATTCCGAACTTGATCCTTTCTTCGATCATCACATCAGAGATGTGTCATACAAATTTCAACAAGCCGAGCCCTGATTTGGATCATGAGTTTGACACTTATCTCAATTTGAGGACAACAATATTCAGGCAGAGTACTTTCTACAAAACATGAGTTGGAGGGTGATACAAGATGCAGAGGTCTAGTAAGTATGATCCCGACCATGTTTGAGAGACCATTGTCAGAACCCTTTATTGTCAGCACTGGTGGAAGGTTCATTGTCAAGTGTTCAACCTTATGGATCCACATTGCAAAAAGACTCAGCTTCCTTGGTCAATAATCAAAGAGTGGTATCCTCCATCATCTAAAAGTCGGCAAAATACAACCCCCACTGGTCAAAATCCCAGAATAACCGCTATCTTTGATTCATTACAGTGACTACAGAAATGTTTCAAAAGGGTGTGATGATCAATAGAGTGAACTGTAGCCTACATCATCTGGGATGAACAATGTTGTAATAGAAGACAAAGGACATGCACCAGTATGTCCATATCCATCAATTCCAGTCCAAGTCAATTGTCAATTTCACCCAGGTACCCTATCTCCCTTCCAATATGGTATTTCTTGACCTTGATGTACATGATTATCAGTTTGCTAGACTGATCTGAGCTCATTGTAGGCTGGTGGAATGAGCTCGTGGGTCTTGTGACAAGGTATCGTCTGATCTGTGAGAATAAAATCAGCTTGACTCAAAGAAGGAAAACAGAAAAGATAAGTAGCAGGAGCAAAGTGGACAGAAAAAGGAAAGATATAGTAACAAAAGGACATATAACAAAAAAAGAGACCTGGATACATAGGGATGCGCACAGTCCACCGAGGGGTAAAAATGGGTATAGAAATATGATCCGTCCATCAACAGGTGGTGCTGAAGCTTGGACAGAGACAGGACGGCTCCCAACAGGGGATGGACACTCACTTCTATGTCTCAAGCTTCTAAAACTCATTTCATATCTTTAACAAGACTCCAGGTACTGTAAAAGTTGAATATTCAGTCACAGACACACAGAAATGAGCTGCCTGACTGAATGGTCATTATCCGATCAAGCATGGTGAATTGAATTTACTCAATGACTCTATGGTTTAGAAAGGTACTGACCTTGAACTCTTTCAGTACTAAAAAGCACAAGAAACAATCGAAATTGGGAAGATGGGGACCACAGTGGGACACATAAGAATACCTGACTCCTGACCCAATTGGGAAATAGACCGGGGCGGCCACTACGGTACATCAAATAGAATGCTCTAGAAAATCAAGACAAATTCCAAGAGACTGAATGATCACAGAAGTTTCTTTGCAGCTCTCCAGGGCAATATAAATGGAGTAAGACCCTCTTTTCCAAACCCACCCTGACGGACGGTCAAAACGGGCTTCAACAGGGTTAATCTGTCCCGTCATCCATCTGTCAACTTGATGTCTCCAACCTCAGACAGAAAAGGTACGGGACCCATCAGACAGATCTGTCAACTGTTGGTGACGGGGACGGTGCGCATCCCTACAATGACGTTCGGTGCTAGCAATGAAATGAACAAAGTTCAACTCACCTTTCTGTTTCACCTCCCTCCCATCCCAAATTACCCTCGCATACTCCTTCAACAAACACAGCTTGGAAATCCTCCAGTGAGGGTGGTTTGGCTCAACCATGAGCTGTTTGACCTTGTGCTGAGCTGGAGCCTGGGACAGCATCACAAAATCCTTTGAGAAACAAAGACAAAGACAAACCTTGTCTTGGTCCACCAACCTCACCATCAAAACTCTCCTCTCAACACAAGACATCCCTTCCAGCCCAACGTCTTATTCTGTCTTGTTGTGAATGTAACGCTCGGGTGTCTATGTGGCTGTGACCTGCGAGAGGATCGAGTCAGCATGTGATTTTGCAGAAAATGCAAGGAAATCAAAAGAAAAGAGAACAGAGAACAGTGGGAGACACCATGAAAGCGAGCCAATGACCTGTCAACCAAGCAAACAACGAGAAAGAGTGAACAAAGGCTGAGGAAACACCGAAAGCCAATTTGTGAATGAATAGAGCAAAGGAGTAAGGAAACCGTCTCTGGACCCACCACAATGGGCGGCGGAAACTGTTGCTGGAAGGAATGAGCAAGGGAATAAATACAGGAAAAGAAAAGTCTCAAAGGAATGGAAGGACAAAAGTCACTGCTCATCTTGTTCACTAGTCTCGATCTCAGTCTCTTTGGCGTGGCTCAACGTGATTTGTCTCTGCAAAAAAGTGCCAAAAAGGAAAGGGAAATATGAGACAAAATGGCGCACACCAAGCAAGCCAGCAAAGCCCTCGCTATACACCAACAGAAGAAAGCACAAGTCTTCAGCAAAGGATCAAAGAAAAGTTGGAAAGAAAAGAGCAGTCCAAGGGGTGAATCCGCTCACCTTTACCTCCCTACCACCCCATGCCAATGTCACTGCATCCCCCACCAAGCATCCCCACCAGTTTGCACCAAAAAGTGCGGTGGGCGAGGCTGCAAGCGAGGAGTGCGCAGTCAATTGTATAGGAGCTGCGGTAGGGGAGGCGAGTTGAGCGTGGGCAAAATGGCGAATGCGAAGGAAGAAAAGGGATAGGAAGGTTAGTAAACACAAGGAATTACCTTGGAATTATTGGATCTTGGAATAAGTACTTGACTCGGCTCGTTTAGTAATGATGCCTTCCATATTCCTTGGGGAAATACTTGAAAGCATTCGTTAGAGCAGACACTGTTGTGGAGACTAGAATGGCATACCTCTTCGTCTGCGACAGCCTTTCTGCCTCTGCATTGAGCCTGAAATTCGACGGCGCGCTCTGACTACGCTCTGATTACCGCATCAGTCAAAATCCCTCGTAGTACTTAGTATTGGGATGTCGAGTGCCATCAAAGCGCGATGTCGTTGTCGTCTCGGATATGCCTTCTGTCTTTTTCAAATTGCCTTGTAGCAGCGCCTCCAGAAGCTGAATTGTGTTGATAAAGAGAGAAACAAGATGACGATAAGAGACAAGGCTTACAATGCCCGATTTGGATGATTCGTGATTCACCGATTCAATTGTGGGCAGGTTATCTGAACGTTATCTGGAGATTGTGAGCGACACGTCAAGACTACGTCTGAAGGTGGTGCGATGAAGACAAATGTTGAATAACCCATGAATGACGACTACGTGAAAAAAGTTACAGTTGAGCGATTAGGACCATTTCCTTTCCTGCAGTAACTACGTCTTCTCTGTCTCAAAGCCACCATGCAAATTTGGTCTCGAGACACCGCCGTTTGCTTGGCCTCGAGTTCCGCACCCCACCGTCTCGCCATCTCGCCAAAAATGCATGCCATTTCGAACGTATTTGCCTCAACGACGTCTTCCAACCATAACGAGATCGGTATACCACCGACCGCAGCGGCGTTGGGCAAGGCTTTCAGTCGTCCTACTAGGCAATTAGATGATTAGATTGGGAAGAGCGAACGCAAAATTGAGATCTTACCTTGGTGACTTGAAGGCGAATCCAGACTTGAGCTTTGGAGGGTTGTCTTGTTCGTCGGACGCAGAAATGTGAAGACTTGGTTACAGTACTAGAGCCGCCGGCGAATAATGAGCGAAAACGGAATAGTTGACCGTTTGTTGGAGACCTTGAAGGGATACTCGTTCGAGCTTGTTGGATCCGAGCTTGGGCTGACTGAACACGTATACTAGGATGGACAGGCTGAGCTTCAGTTGACAGAGTTTGGTGAATATTCGAGCTGGTCCTGGTTGAATCGGGACGAAAACATGAGACTGCGGTCGAAAGAGCGTCGAGGAACATAACACATTGTGGATGGAAAAAGCATCGAGGGAGGACATGCTGAAAGGTGCATCGAGAGAAGCGCACTGTACGATGGCCAGGATTCGAGACTGTAGAGGTGAACAGAGTATGACGAATGAAAGCGCGGATGGCGTCGACTTGAAGAAATCGGGTTTGTTGAATTCGGAAGAGATCTTGTAGGTTAATTGCAATCGTGTATCTAGAGCGGGATCATGTAATCCTTGTTCGAGAGCAATAATGCTGTGTCAGACAGTATGAAGGAGGGGAGGGAAGTTGACTCGACAGAGCGCCACTGTTTCGACTGCCATGACGACGGAAAATGGACAAGGGTCAGGCAAAGAACGGAATAGCCAGGTCGACCTCGCATGAACGAGAACTAATACGGACCATCAGGACGAGTGACGAATCAGAAGAGGAGATAGACGCACATGGTATCCCTCTCCCTTCAATTCCTTCCTCCGAGGTTGGTGTTGATTTCAGCCTGACTAATGATCCCAGACGAGCAAGCGATGAGCTCATGTTCATCCAAGAACAAGGAGACCAAGACGATGATCCCAATGTCGATAAATTCATGGGAGGTTCAAGCAAACTGACGGTCATGCTGTCAAAGAATGCACTCTACTAGAACGAAAGGTGAAAGGACAATTTAGCAATCAATGAAGGCTGCGCAAGAAAATGGCGTACTGGAAATACCACTCGATTCGATTCGGCTCATGCTGTGTCCTCCAAATCCTCCTCAGTGAACAATATGCTGCACCTCATCATTCTCTGTGACGCGAAAGCTGTCCTCTCTCCGATACAATTTCCGCCTTCTTGAAGAGACGGTGACGAGGCTAGGAGAGGACGACGACCGAAAAGGCTTGAGGGAATGACGACTGCAAAAGGAAATTTAGAAGATACAAGGGCCGTATAGAAGGACGTACAGATTTCAATTATTGTGTCTGCCCTGCTTCGAAGACCACGAGCGCGCATTGCTCAGAGCAGAAACCTCGGTGTCGTCATGTCGGTGGAGTGGGCGTTACAGCATAATCGGGATCGACGTGCAGCACCTTCAGAGCTGCATGAATCAACGAAATGAATTGGGGTTTGGGAATGGATATTGGACCAAGATGGATTGAGTTTGTGGCAACGTGTCCACGAATGTCAACTGATAAGAATAGAGAAGGAATTCAAAAGAGGAACCAGGAGAAAAGGGCAGAAACGCACCAGAAGAAGCTCTTTATCCCACAAAAACCAGTCTTTCAGCTGAGCCTGTTATCCCTCCAAACAATCCAGCGACGCCAGGACACGGAGACTAGGAAGAATCCTGTTAAACGAAAAGGACTTTAGATTCAATACAGGCGACTGATTGACTTAGCTCACCAAAAGAATGGCACGCAGCGGCATGCCTGCTCCCACCTGCGAACAGTCGAGTGGAGTTGCGGCGCTTCTCATCCTACCGCGCGCGTGAGCGGCAAAAGGGTATTCCGTCCTCGATGCGCGGGTCCTTGGATGCTGAGACGTGAAACGGATGGCAATTCTCAGCAAAGCGGACAATGGTGAGCTATAATAGCTCGAGTTAGCTCACCGAGAACAGATAAAATAGTGGCGGCTCACCAATATGATTCCGTGTTCACCATGAGACCCTTCTCTTCATTCTCACAAATCTTTCTCTGAAAATCTGAATGCCGAATATCCGTTAAGCGCCTTTGATTGTGCTTTGCCCAAGTCCTAATGAGGCTCATAGTCGAGGCTCGTCTTGTCAACGATTGCCTGTACGATTATCAGCCGCGGTCCTTTGTAGAATAAAAACAAATAATGACTAACCTTGACACGATCCGTACGTGGTAATACCATTGACGACGTTAAAGGCGTTGAGGTTATTCAGCTTGGCTAACAGTCAGTTGAGTATTCTGGACGAAAAAGCGAATCAGAGCTCACTGAAATTGTTTTCTTCACGGCTCATGATGCTCTCGTTGAGGCTGTATTTGTGTCATGGTCGACTGCTCGGGCCAGTGCACGCAACGAGGCTATAGTGACGCTAGTTGACACAAGCAAGATGAAAAAGTCTGTTGATTTTTAAGCCAATGATTAGTCGACATTGGTTGACGCGAGCAAATAGGAATTCGGTGTCATTATTTGCCATAAGGTCGGTGGAGATTTCGTCAATGAGAGATAAAAACTTTTCGAGGTGGATGGCGTTGGACAAGTCACGTCCTGTCACATTGTGACGAAGTGCCTTGGGAGACCGAAAAGAGCCGGTGCCGGGCGCTTCAATTTGTGTCCAGCCTCCACCTTGAACTAATAGAATACTCTTTTGTGTTTTGTTTCCAAAACCTTCTCTAGGCCCTTTTTCTGTGTGTCTGGAGCACGGTCTCTTTGAGACGCAGACTCCCAGCTTTATCTAGTCCGGTGACCGACCCTCTATGAGGGAGCCTCGATAGAGGGTCCGGTGTCACGGCAGTTGCCGTGGGTGATGGAGCATGGCGTGATTACAATGAGTCATCACTAGGAGATGGGAAAATGTGATGACATTAACAATATTATATACCGTATGACAGACATCGCCTACGTCATTACTTCGATTTGTTCCCACCCGCCATGGCATCTATCAGCGCCCCGACCGCAATGCACGTTGACCTGGAATCCATCAGCGATAGCTTCCAGGCGTTATTCATAGCTGATCATGATATACTGAAGGATATATTTGCCAAGCTACAAGATTTTGGGGCGGTCGGTAACCATCTGCAAAAGGAATATGGCTGGGAAGGAAAATTGAAGGCTGGAGAGCACCAGCAATACTCGTGGCTTTGGGACGGCTCTGGGGCAGTTTATCACGAGGTAATGGAGTAGAAATGGATTTATTGACATTATTCTGAGGAAATGCCATGGCAATCGCGTCTCTGGTGCTGCAAACCGACGACGAAACAAGAACAAGAGCCAGAGGGCTATGACATGGCCGATCCCTGTCATATGATATAATACAAATCATGTCATGGCGTTTTCCCATTCCCTAGTGATGACTCATTGACATCACGCCAGGCTCCATCACCACCGGCAGTTGCCGTGATCCCAGCCTCTCTACGAGAGGTTTGCCTCTTGCCCCGTAGAGAGGCTGGTTACGAGCCTAAGCTTTATCAACAAATTCCACCCGACTCGGAGTTCCAGCAAGATTGCAAGGCATTGATTATGAGGAGACCCTTAAGCTCATACAAACGTACAAAACAGATTCATTCACCTGAGCACTGTGGGCTGGCTGGCTGTTAAGGAATGTATCACTTACAAGACATGTATTGATTATTCACTACAGCTCATCTACTTATCCTGGATCCACCCAAGTTCATATAAGCACTTCATTGTTGGAGAGGTCTTGATGCAAGTGGGACCTGGAGGAGTCGGGTTGGCTGGGGTCAAACATCATCTTGGACTGCCTGCTGTTTCACAGAACTGTTCAGCTCTGAAGCACTGGAATCAAGTATACTAGGTCTTGTACTGCATCAGCTCCAGGGATATCTGGCCCAATTTAGGACTATGCAGATTGTGGGCAGGAGATCGAGAGATGTGTAGGGTATCGTGATACAGTGAGCTCTGGAGCCCATTCATTCATTCTTATCCTGTTCTGACTTGGTCTTTTCATTTTATTTCAACTTGTTGGCTTTGGTCTCGAGTTCAGTCTTTGAACTTTTGACTGGTTTTTTTTGGGTTCAGAGCTTTGGAGGGAGAGATGAGGAGAGACATGGATTAGTTTCTGTCATTTCTCTTCTCTTCTTTTGCAATGAATTTCATGACAGTTTTTGGTGTTGTTTTTGAGCTGGTTGGCGCTGCTTTCTTGACTGCAGGTTTCTCTTGGTTTCTTTTGTGTCTTGTCTTTGTTTTTTTCCCTTTCTTTGACAGCATTGTTCACTCATTCCTATACAAATAAAGTGTATTGCTGTTGAACTGAATGAACCTCTGTACCACTCCTACCTCAGCTCTGGCAAACCTACCTCAATGAAGGCCTCCTCATGCTAGTCAAGACATTTGAGGATCCAAAGTATTTGGGAGGTTGATTGTGAGTAATTCTTCTTTGGTGGCTTATCTTTGTTCATGCTGCTCCTGTTTCCTAACTTATTTCTTCTTTTGTTTACTTCCTAATCCCCCTTTTCTCTTATATCTCACTCGATGCTTACTTACAACTCCTCAAGGCCTGGATAAACCCTTCAAAGAAGGGGAAAAGGCAGTCTGGGAGATGGAGGCACTGGATTTGGAGGATGAGGATTTAGGAGAGGACTTTCAAGTGATGAACACAGTGGCACAGGTCCAATGAGCTGCTTGTGATTCCACTGTCAAGCAGGGAAGCTAAAGGAAGAGAGCAATGAGATCAGCAATGAGAAGGTACAAGAGAAGATAGAGAAAATGATTGCAATACTACTTATGAATTTTACTCTTTTGTATCATTTTCTTAGAATTCAGCTTTTGAAAGAGTTAGTTTGACATTTGTTCCTGGATTTTATACTTGGCATTGAACAAAAGGATATGTGTTTTAGACAGTAGATGATACAACTGTGTTGTGCCTTGGTAGATCTTCTCTATGCCAAGTCCTATACAATGCATCTTCCTCCTCTAAAGTTGGAACCTTGGAAGGATCATCCAACTTGTCAAGGTAGTACTTGCATATAATCTTTTGTCTCCCCACCCCTTCCAAGTTGCTATAACTCACCAGTGCCTCATTAAACAACCTCTTTGCATCATTGCTTTTGCCCTTTTTCATATGTATCCTTCCCAGTTCAAGCAAAATGTTGGCAGTGTCAAATGGATCCCCATATGTCTTTGCATGCTGGAGACCCTCCTCTAAAGACCTGATTGCCTTGTCATATTCTGCCTTGGATATATAGATCTTGCCAAGAGCCAAAAGGGTATCTCCAAAATAACCCCCAATCTGCTTCCATTCACTGACCGCCAGCACAGCCCACTTTTCTGCCTCATCAAGTTGCTGGAGACAGTGATGTGCATCAGCAAGCCTGTCTGCACACTGTGCCCTTTCAAAAGGCAAATCTGAACAGAAATCCCTTGCTCTTGTGAGATCCTCAAGGGCTTCTGAATGGTTGAAGTGACGTGAATGTGCCTCTCCCAAAAGTATTAGGCAACGTGCCATTGCCTTCTTCCAGTCTTTCCCATCCTCATCAAGTGATTTCAGCTCCTGCTGTGCCTGTTCCAGGAGAGGTATCTCATCGAATGAAGAATCAATGAGAGAAGAGACCCCAGCAATGTCAATCAAGGCCTTTGCAGCAAGTGTTGGCTCTGAAGCAGCAAGATATGCATCTCGAGCAAGATTACACTGTTTGAGAGATTCTTGATATTGACCAAGAGTATAAAGAATGGATGCATAGCATTGAAAGACATGTCCACCAGGTCGATGGTCTGTAGTGTTCTGCAAAAGCTTCACTGCATGTTGAATGACCTCTGTGCGTGGTCTGACTTGATACTGGTGTGATGCCAGAGTGTGAAGTGCATCAATGACATCTGGATTGGACTCAGATGTCTGAAGGAGAATGGATTGAAGATTGATTTCCTCAATAGCCCGTGTCTTCATGTCATCCTGGAAGGACTCCTCACCTGGATTGAAGGAGTTGTATTGCTCCAAGAAATTGCAAGCTGCCTTGACCATTGAGTCATGAATGTTGGTAGGAAAATGTGAAGAGTCAAGAAGGTATGACCTGATGACTGGGAGGACAAAGTATGTTGTTGTCCTCTTCTCCAAAAGTGAAGCTTCTAGAAGGACTCGAAGTGCACCATTGAGGTTTTCCAGATTTTCTGCCCACCATTGTTGAAGGGTCTCAGGTGAAGTGCCAGAAGGCAACATGGCAATCATCTGCAAGAGTATAGCAGCATTGAGCTCATTCTTGACCAATGAGCTCTCCAATGACATGCAGATGGACACTGAGACACTGTTTTGTCGATCTGAGCCCTGTATAGATCCAAGCATTGAAGTACCAGTTGCCTGGTATCCTGAGATCAACTGTGTAGATTTTTGTCCAGTATTCTTCCCATATCGTGCCATAAGCTTCACTGCCAATGCCATATGCCCCAGCATCTCGAGAAGCTCTGAAAGCTTGGAATCCTCTTGTGACTCTGGGTGAATTGAGATGAAGAGCTGATGAGAGGCTGCAGGATCTAGTGTCTGAATTCTCATCTCCTCCCATTCAATCTCCTCACAAGGAGCAACTGTTGCTCGCATTGTCACAAAGAGTGCAACATGTGGAAACTGTGCAATGTCCTGTAAGATGTGTGCCATGGTGCCTCTAGCTTCAGGTGCATTCCATGGTGTTTCAAAATTGTCGAGAAGTAAGATGATGGGTTTGGAAGTTTTCCGCAATTCATTGAGAATATCCTCCAGGGTGTTATGAGTATCCACAGTGATGGCCAGTGAATTATAGAGGATATGAAGGAACAGTTCTGGTGATGTTGCTTCATCACATGGCACCCATAGACTGTTTTTCCTCAAATAAAACTGCTTCATGGCAGGATGTGCCATTACTTTGAGTGCTGTGGCTGTCTTTCCCTGTCCACCAGCTCCAAGCAGAGCAAGATGAGCACATTTGAGAGAGGATGTTGGTTTTGTGGTAAATACTCGAGAAAACCGAGCAAGTTTGGATTGGGATGATGGCTTTGCTGTGAAGATCTGAACAATGTGCTCAATCTCTTGGTCACGGCCAAAAAGCCTCTCATTGGCTGCTGGCATATAGCCACGAGCATGACGAGTTGGACCCTTAGCTTAATAGGACAATGAGCTGCATCAAAATCAAATGATAATGGTCTCACCAGCAGGATAATTATTAATAATTGTGTTGTGGGAATTGACATTTCCACCGATATTCACTGTTCTCTCATCAGTTACCCTTCACAAAAGTAAGATGGTCTTTTAACTAACCCAATTTGCTGTTCTCAACTGTGTTATGCATTTGGGAGCCAGAGGTAGCCATGCTTGCATCTGAGGTGTCAGGGAAACAGCTGAACGTGAAGGTTCTGGACAAGCCGTTTAAGCGCCGCAGCACAGCCAAGGTCCGCGTGGTATGCCATGTGACATGGCTGTCCCACAGTTTTTGTTGCTAAAAATATGCATCCAAGTGCCGAAGATAACCCGACAACAACTCCTTGGGAAATTGATTCTTGACCGTTCTCCTGTCTGCATTGCATCAGCAATGTGTTGGAATTGGTGAAGATGACAATGGAAAGTCACACTGAGACCCTATTTGGATCAGAGTTTAACGCTCCTCAATTAGGTCCGCATGGTATGCCATATGACATGTCTCTTTGTCGCTAAAAATATGCCTCAGAGCACTGAAGATAACCCCGACAATGACAACTCCTTTGGAAAATTGAGTCTTAACATTGTCAGATCCCTTTATTGTCAGCACTGGCAGAAAATTCATTGTCAAGTGTTCAACCTTATGGATCCACGTCACAGAAAGACTCTGCTTCCTTGGTCAATAATCAAAGAGTGGTATGCTCTATCATCTGAAAGTCGGCAAAATACAACCCCCACTGGTCGAAATCCCAGAATAACCGCTATCTTTGATTCATTATAGCGACTGACAGAATGTTTCGAAAGGGTGTGAGAATTGATAGAGTGAACCCTGGCCTGCATCATCTGAGATGAACAATGTTTGAACAGAAGACAAAGGGTGCACACTAATATGTCCATATCCATCAATTTCACCCAGGTACCCTATCTCACTTCCGATATTGTATTTCTTGACCTCAACGTATGTGATTACCAGTTCACTAGGTCAGTCAGAGCTCATTGTAAGCAGGTGGACTGAGCTGGCGGTTCTTGTGAGACAAGGTATTGTCCGAGCTGTGAGAACAGAGTCGGTTTGACTCAAAGAAGAAGGAAAACAGAAAAGATAGCAGGCGCAAAGTGGAAAGGGAAAGGAAAGATAATGAAAGGACATATAACAAAAAGGGAGACCCGAAGACCCATCACATTGACATGTAAAACAGGTATGGAAATTTATGACCCGTCTGTCAACAGGTGGCTCTGAAGCTCAGCCAGAGACAGAACGGCTCCCAACAGGGGATGGACACTCACTATGTCTCAAGCTTCTAAACCTCATTTCACATCTTCAACAAGACTTCAAGTACTGTCAAAGTTGAATATTCAGTTGCAGATACACAGAGATGAGCTGGCTGACCAAATGGTCATTACTATCTGGTAAATTGAAGTGATTGAATTCACTCAATAACTCTATAGTTAGAAAGGTACTGACCTTGAACTCTTTCAGTAGTAAAAAGCGCAAGCAACAACCGAAATTGGGAAGATTGAGCCCATGGCGGGACACATAAGATTACCCCCAATCAGGAAATAGAGCGAGGTAGCCACTACAGTACATCAGATGGAATGAATGCTCTAGAAAGTCAAGACCAATTCTAAGAGATAGTGAATACTAGTTTCTTTGCAGCTCTCTAGATATAAATGCTACAAGACCTGCTTTTCCAAACCCACCCTGATGGACCGTTGAAATGGCCTTCGATGGGGTTAACCCGTCCCCTCATTTATCTGTTGACTCAATGTCTCCAACCTTGGACAGAACAGGTATGGGACCCATCACACGGATCCATCAACCGTCGGTGACAGGGATGGTGCACATCCCTACAAAGACATTCATCGTAAAATAGCAATGAAGCGAACAAAGTTCAACTCACCTTTATGCAAGTCTGTGTCCCATCCCAAATTGCCCTCGCAGACCCCTTCAACAAATGCAGCTTGGAAATCCTCCAGCAAGGGTGGTTTGGGTCGACTATGAGCGCTTGATGTTGCTTGCCTTTGTGCAGAGCTGTCAGAGCCTGTGACAACATCAGAATATCCCTTGAGAAACGAAGAAGACCAAGGTGAACCTAGTAGACTCAGTCTACTGATCTCGACATCAAAACTCTCCTCCCAACAGAAAACATCCCATCTAGCCCGACGTCTTATTCTCCGTCTTGCGAGAATGTAGCGGAGGCTGTGGTCTGCAAATCAAGTCAGCATGCAATTCTGTAGTGAATTTGGAGGAAAACAAACAGAGAACAGAGGGAGAAGCGACGAAAATGAGCCAACGAAGGAAATGAGGAAAAGAGTGAACGAGGGAGGAAATGACAGCCAATAGAAAGTTGAAAAGAAATAGCACCAAGGAGCAACAAAACTGTCTCTGGGTCCACCAGTATATTGTTGAGTGGCTGAACCTATCACTGGAGGGAATGCGCGAGGGAATAAATCAAGGAAGAGAAAAGTCACGAATCACTGGATTCACGATGGAATGGACAAGGGACAAAAGTCACAAACTCGTATCGTTCATTGGTCTCAGTCTCTCTCCTTTCCGCCGTGGCTCACTGTCATTTGCAAAAGCATTGCGCTAATCATGTCCGCAAAAAGCCCAAAAAAGAAAGGGAAATACAGGACAAAATGGCACACATCAACCAAGCCACCAAGGCTGTCGGTATACCAGCAAAAGACCAGCAAAAGGCAAAAGCACAAGATCCAGCAAAGGAATAAAGAAGAGTTGGAAGGAAAAGAGCAGCCTTGAGACGTGAATGCACTCACCTTGACCTCCCTAAAGTTATCCCTCCATCATCTCTGTCAGTCTGCGCCAAAAAGCGGGATGTGCAAGCAAGGAGTGTGCAGTCAATTGTAGGAGCTACAGTAGGGGAGGCGAGTTGAGCGTTGGGTGAGCGGCATGCGAGGCTGCAAGCGAGAGTGCGCAATGAATTGTAGGAGCTGCAGCAAGGCAGGCGAATTGAGCGTTGGGTGAGCGACGAGCGATGGCGCGTCTGGCTAGACTGACCTTTTCTTTCTTTTCGGAGATGAAGCCTTGGATTTTCTCTGCTCTGATAATCTCCTCCAATGAATGGTGGTCAAAATCTGGATACAAGTGATTCGACATGCGGGCTGAAATGACCCTGTCTCCGCTATAAGCTTCCTCGACAGCCTGGTCGGCGCTTAAGGGAAGCCTTGGTCTCAGTTTGACAAGAGCCTTTGCCTTGACTTGACGAAGGCACGGTCTTGATTCAGGAGGAAGACCTAGGTTAGTAGCAAGCGGCGTTAGGAATCCCTTGTCGAGGCAGGCCAAGGTGGATAAATCCGTCAAATTCGGACGCCCTCAAGACTGTCAAGGCTCGTGAATATTGGTCGTCGAAAACTTGGTCAAGAGGACAAGAGAATTGGTTGGTGAACAGCGAGTCGGCAGATGCATGTGAGCGTAATATTTTCCTTCCGTTCGCGCCCATTTTCGAACAACGAATCCATCCCAGAAATTCCGACGGCAATTACCCTCATCGCATTGATTGAAATACAGCCCCAAAAAGCTGGAGAATTGGCGACATTGTCCTACAACATCACTAAAACTGGGAAATCCTGTTCAAAGCCGTCAACTTGCATGAGGAGCTGACAGACCGTCACGTCGTTGATGATGCGGTATGCCGGACATTGACGGCCGGCAAGGCGCTCATCGATTCGTTATCTGATGTCGGGAAAAGTATGATGCGGCTGAAGGAATGTCGGGGAAAGCATGATGCGGTCAAAGGACTGTCAAGGGCATTGTGACTGGGTTCACAGTCCTTCAAGGTAGGCATGAGGCTGCAGACATCTTCGCAATTGTATTATGAGCAGACAGCTGGCCGGTAAATGTTCGGACTTGACTAGGATAATTTGTAATGGCTCGAATACTATCATGTTTTTTTTTGTTGCCCTACTACAATAGTTTCCTCATCACTGGGGATCTGAGCCTCTAGTTTCAGGAGCTGCGCCTTGATTTCTTCTTCAAAAAGAGCCGAGCACCGAGATTGGACCATCTTGCGAACATCCAGCTCTCGGCTCATCGTTCCAAGCTCCCTTTCTGCAGCCAGCAAGTTCTCTTTGGTCCTATCGAGCTCATTATTCAAGCGAAAGACCTCGCGGCGCATTTTAAAAAGCTGCCGGATTGTTTGCTTGTGTTCTGACTCTTGTTCCCGAAGAAAAGTAAATTCTTCAAGCCTGTTCTTGAATGGCGAATCAGGCATACGCGGCATCTTGTGAATGACCTTCGTAATCCTGGGATGACCTAATGAGACCGGATCAAGGAAGGATTGTGAAGCCTACAGGGATGGCTCCAGTGGAGCTTCTTCAATTCCTGAGTCGTAGGTTGGATCATACAGATATAGGGAGGACCGACGTGGAGGTGTGAACGGTACCACTGCAGCCGATCCTGAGGAAGCATGGCTATTGCCGCGACATTAAAAGCAGGGTCTGCCTTGAGCTGAGAACGTACCTTTGCAAAGAGACGTGTTTTTCGCGTCGCTTTTTGGATTCCATGAATTTTTCCATACGGTGAGACATGGTGTTATCACAAGAGCGATTAGCAGCGCGTGATCCGAAACAGTCCACATATATGAAAATTGGAAAAAATGATGCAATTTAATGCAGTCACAGCCAGTCACAGAACTTGGTTCTTGCTATCATCAGCACCTTTTATCGCGTTTCGCCCACATTACAGTCGCGCATTCTCATTGTCACGTCATCTTCGCGTGTTATCTCCATGTCAGAACCCATTACACCTCCATCGACGCCTAACAAACGGAGAACTGATCGCAGCCCTGAACAACAGGAAACCCCGAGGCACCATCCTGCCATGTAAGCTGTCTTTTCGTGTCCGCAGAAATGTACTGATCACTATATACAGCGATCACTTCAAGTCAATTCTGGAAGAGGTGATGGAAGGTTTTAATAAAATGAACGATCTTTGTTTGGCTTCTTTGGCACGCGCCAAGGCCGCAGAGGATCGTGTGCAGGATTTGACATCGCAGGTCGAAGCATTGAAGAGGGAGATTGCCATGTTGAGAGAATATGGGCATCATCGAGAGACACGACTCACCCATCAGAAAGCCTTGCTGAAGAAGGCACTAGTAGCAGCGCGACAGAAGACATCTGCGCCAAATTAAGTCTTTTGTATCATAAATCATTATATATACTATAACGCTGCAAATCCATCATCTGGGGCCCCAGCATCTGACTCATCCGAAGAATGATTTCCGTCCTCCTCATCGACAGCATTGCTCGGATCCTCTTGGACTAGACCTTGATAATCCATATCATTGTCAGGATCTGTACCTTGATCTTCATCAGGTAAAGGAGCCTGTGATCCGTCATCAACGTCGGTCTCCATCGCACCATCAAAATAGCTCGAAGCCGCCTGCCCATCCATTTCATGCCCTATTCCACCACCAAAGTATCGCATCACCATATCTCTATCCACGAAGCTGGTATAATGTGAGTCATGGTACTGATAACAATCAGGAAAGCTCACATTCCGACATAGTAGTTGGTCCAGTCGGATGTTTCGCCAGCACGCCGAGCGGCTGTTCGTGCCCTTGTTTGAAGTAAATCGTTGGTCTGACCATCAACGAAAGCAGGAATCAAATGAGTTCCGCGTAGAACCAACCGAGGATCCAAGAAACCAAAAGCATATGGATCATCTTCTGGGACAAACCCGATTTTAGGCAGCTTCGCGGGAGCAAACCCAGCGCGATGACCAACTTCACTGCCGAACCAGCGAACCCATAGAAATTCCATGCGAATTGGACCATCTGGAGTCAAGGACTCACTCTCGAGTGCTGGTCGATGTTCCACCATAGCATGGAAGACACCGATGACTCGCGCATACCAATACGGATAGACATTCGGACCCGTTTCAGCGGTTCGAAGCATCACGTTGCACTGTCGAGAAGGATTGAGTGAATCCCGATCTCGACGAACATCGTAAGTGGTATAGTTGATCTGCAAAGTCTTGACTGAGAATATACGGTCGCTATGAATGAGAACTTCATTGCGTTGAGCATCAGTGAAGTTATCATGATCGTCTCCATCAAACCCTCGTCGCTTCAGTCGACCGAGAAGATGTTGCTTTAGCTTCAAGATGAAGTTCTCAAAATTCGGTCAGTATTTAATCATCGCACAATAGATCAAATCAACCTTGGCTGCAGGATCACCGCTGCGCATGAAGTCATAAATATTCATCGGATGATTGCAAGATGGGCTGATATGATGATGAACATTAAGCGGTGCATGGTTGTATGGATCAGAGCCACGAGCCAGATGAGGATGAGGATTCTTGGATTGTCTCAGTGCATTTGAAGTTGAATGCATGACACGAGTATGTCTATCAGCGATATTCTGCGCAGCATTGCGCTTATTTGTCAGTGCGTAGAGTCTCTTGACTATTCGATGTGCAAGTTCTCCCTGAAAAATACTCAGTACAAACTCGTGTAACAAAGTAACAATAGAAAAGTGTACCAGTTGAGTAGAGAAGCCATCGGTTGAGCCAAAAAGACGAATGAATGGGACATAATCAGCAAGGGCATGCCATTTGTACGTGAAGAGATTGAGTGTCTTCTTCTTCTTTGCTGCAGAGATGTTCGACGTATCCCGACCCTGTCGTTGAGCTTCCTGCCGCATGGCTCGGGATCTGGCCTCGGTTTCTCGAGGGAGCTCTTCTGTGTCGAAGCGATTGCAGGTTTTGTCTCGAAAGTCCCGAGTAAGGACTCCGAGTTCCGTGGTGAGAGCCTGAAGATGATCCAAAGTTTTTTAACTTCTGTGTGCATCCGCATCTTGGCAAAGGCATGCCACTCAGAAAGATGGAAGAGAAGCTTCATAAGGCGTGCATCATCTTCTGGATCAGGGAGAAGCCCTTCAAAGACCGGAATGCAACACTGTAGAAGGTCCTCAAAGTCACAGGCACCGAGCTTTTTCATTTCGGATGCATTGTTCGCAAAACGGCGGATCGTATCACGATTGAACGATGAAATGAGACGAAATCTAGACCTGATAATCAGTACCACACACAAACCTCGAAATTTGATTCACCGTCGGTCCAACTCACTAACAAGTGCAGCGCCGTCCTTTTGGGCGTATAAAAGTCGAATCAGATGAGTGAACAGTGCTTTCCATACTCCTAGCTCGAACTCGTGCATGAAATCGACCACAAGCATGCGGTGAAGGTCGAAATCTTGACCCAGACAATCAACAAAGGCATTCTGACTTGCAGTAAGTGATGCCGCCTGCAGTATAGATCTGAGGACTCACTATTGTCAATGTCGAGGATGTTTCTTTCAAGATATTTTCGACAAAAGTACCACCAATAGAGTGTGCACTCTGGAAGACGGCCTTGCGGGCACTGATGACCTTGGAATACATAGACCCAAACTCACGCAAATACCGTGGACTCGAGCACCCAGCCACCGGACGTCTCCTTCTCGCCGTCGACCATGGAAAATACGAAGAGTCAGTTCTTTTCCTTGCTCCTGTTTCCAGCTGATATCTTTTTTGTAGCGTCCGCGATGATTTCATCAACGGCACCCGAGACCTGGGCGACAGCTTCTACAGCTGCGCCTTTTATCACAAAGGTAAACCTGCTGATATGGACAATCTCGACAAGTGGTTCACTATGGCTTTGCTTCCCCTTACCGTGAGTTTTTCTCGATTATGACTGGGCGAAACCCGAGCTAACGATTCTCAGGTTTACAAGACCATTTTCACGTCACCATCCTCTGCGAAGGACGACAAGCCTCATGACAGCGACGAAATCCAGCCCAGCAAGAAAAGGAAGACAAACAAATCTGCCCAAGCTACTCGACGGTGCAATGCCGACCTCCTTGGCATGAAAAATATGGTGACCCCTCGCTCTATCGCCTATGCCTGTGTTCTGGTCGGTGCTTTGTTTTCCATTTTCCAGTTTCTCATTCGGGTCTTTTACAGGCACATTATTCCCTTACCAGTGCCGGAACATGGAACAACGCCAGTCTCCGCTATCGTGGTGTCGACTATGGGGAAATGTGGAAATTCATTGTGGACTTTTTCGAGGAAGCCAAGACGCCATTGGCTCAGGAGCAGGTCAAAGAGATTCTCCAATGGTGGAACAGGTGCGTCATTGTCTCTTTTTGGTCACTATCTCTGACAATTTCCACAGGAATGTCTTCCCTGACGCTGTCGAAGCTGTGGCCCAAGCAAATGGCACGCAATCCTCCCGCTCCAAGCTTGCTCGTCAACGAGCCGCTCGCGAGGCTGCAGCAGCCCTTGCCGCCGCTTCTGATCCACCACCGTCCACCGAAGAACAGTAGAATCACTTTTTTAATATCGCTATCATTATTACAATCAATTTATTCGTCATTTCTACCAATCATCTGCCCGATTCTGTCAACCCATTTCAGCAAGCTCTCATCCCTGAAACCTACCACGAAAAGCTAGCAGTGCGGTGCCATTTTCCCTCTCCAGTCCTTCTCATGATTTCACAACTGGGACATATCCACTGGTGAAAAGCTAACGAGACCTCAGGCTTTCATGAATTCTTGATTGGGTGGGACCTTATCATGCTAGCTCGACTGCAATATAATCATTGGTGAGAAGCTAACCAGACCTTGACTTGTCACAAGAAGCTGACCGACCTAGATCTTTTCGCGAGAAGCTGACAGCCTGGCGACATTGGTGAGTGCTCCTGAGCCGTCACCAGGAGATGTGAGCGAGGCTGACATCTGTCAGCTTCTCATACCGCTCATAAAGCATCACGCCGGTGTCGAGGACCATATGATTGCCTACCGGGTTTCCCTAGATTTAGTGATGAATCCTGTACGTGTGCTATTCCTGCCCTCACTGGTCTGCCCATTAAAACAAGAAATCTGGCAGAATGAGCGTCTCGGGGCAATTATACGACCTCTCCCAAGCACCGGGACTCATTTGGACATTGTTTAGACAAACAGACCGCAACTGTCTTTCAACCAGGACCGAATCATAAATGACTGCCATGTCGTCGGGACACAATAATTCCAGAGAAGCCGCGACAAGCTTTCTGCAGGTCGCTGTATTCACACCTTGGCTTTCCGCTTCATCTCCAGGCCCATCTCGGACACCAATCACGTCGTCCCCTTTCATCGCTCTATTGACTTCAACCCACCCGTGTCTACTGTATCGATTTGCCAATGTTAGGTTGAAACCTGTGACAGCTGGCAATTACGGTCAGAGCCTCGGTGAGCCATGTCCATTTGTAACCTGACATTGAGCCTCAAATCATCGTCTTTTGGCTTACAGGACCCCGAGCCTTTGTCTCCTCGGAGTCAACGTCTTTCATTCATATTGAATGCAACATTGAAAGTCCTCGCCAGTCATAGTCTCCCAGGCAGACAGAAACAGTCCAATCCTTGTACCGCCCACGCATACCTCACAAGATCTTTTCCGCAACTTACAAGCTTCTCCGTTTTGCGATCCTTCATTCCTGTTCAAGACGGTCTCCTTTCTCTTTCGACGATTCTCAGCGCCTCTCCATGGTCAAACAGTCCTTCAACCATCCGAGGTTCGCTTCCTACCAGCCACATCGATGCTCTCCATGATCGGCTAGCTCCAACTGCATTCTCTCAATCATAATCCGTGATCCTTTGACTATATCCCACGGCGCTCAGCCTCAAGCTCGAACCAAAACTCGAATGATTAGGTGCTAACGGCAAGTAAACCCTGTGATTCTAATGTTCTCCGGTACTCAAGCTTCCACAGATGCTTGTATTCGAGGTCTAAATGTCTGCTTGAGGGTTCACGAGGGTCGCATTGGGCTTTCATGCAATACTGGTCAGTCTCTTCATTACCATTCTTGATGGGACCATGATGCTCACAGGCTCATTGGTGAGATCTCTGGAAAACTTCAAAGCAATCCCTCCTAGATGGCTCACCTGTAGTCCATAGCTTGCTATCGCTTGATCATTGTATTTGTGGTTTGTCAAATTTGAATATTATAGAACATTTTACACAGCTATACAATGATACCACTCTAAACGCTACCGTCATCCGTATCTTCTTGTGAATGAGCTGAGAGTAAGTCTGGTATGAGAGCTGAGAGCGAGGAAGCTGGAACAGAGACAGCGTCAGACTAAGGAGAAAGAGCCAAGCCAAGCCAAAGACGAACCGTGTCCTCTGCGGCATCAACGTCGCGGTCAACCCATGTCTTCCCGCGTGTCGTGATGTAGCGGTCGCTCGTCCCAGGCGTCTCGTGGTTTCGTCTCGCTCTTCTTTGTCTCGTCTCTTCCGTCTCAGTCGATCTCGCTCTCTCTCTCGTCTTTGCACAAAAGCAAAACGTCTCTTTCTTCATCTCTACAGCGAGCACAAACAACCCCCGCAAAGAAAGAGAAAAGGCGCCAGAGGCGTCGCAGTCAAAATCAACAATAGCTCATCTGCATGCTTCGAGCTCGGCTTGGAACAGGGGGGTGGATTGGCATGGGCATCGTGGGCGAACTCTGCGAGCGAGCAGGACAAAAAGACGGTTCTGGTGATTGCGAGTAATTCGAGGATTGAGGAATATCTAGGCAAGCCATCACGTCAGGTAGAAAGAGCAAGACGGAACACGACAGCGACAAGGAAGACACAGGTCCGAACCTTTAACACAAAAGAAAGGAATAAAAAGCGGTGACAAGGTTCTCGCAGCCAAAAGGTCGACGAGCGAGGCTGAGAAATAGGCATGGGGAAGATTCGCTTTATCTCTTCTTCTTTGTCTTTCTCTCCCTTCCGTCTCCTTCTCTTCATGCCAATAAGGATGTATTCAAAGGGGAGGTCCCGACAAAGCAGAAAAAAGTCGCAAAATAGCCGGCACAAACCCAGTAGACCTCGAAATGAATCGCCCACTTCATCCAATTTCACCAATGCGGTGAACCCGAGAATTAAACAAACTATTCGATGTTGACAGGGTGACGATCAAGAAAGAGCTCGTCGTGATCCAAGCTGGGAGGTGAAGATGGATGGGAGGAAGGAGGGGAAAGGCCAGGTTCAAAGGAGAGACGGTGTCGTTGGATTCCAGGCCATGTATAATCATTCCGCTGAAAGTTTGGTCAAAGAGTCGCATTGGGAAGATCGTTCAACATACTGGCCTCGTTCTCGAGGCTGAAGCCGCTTCCTTCCCCTGAATAGCTGCTCTGAGAATCGCATAATCTGGGGAAAATACCTGGAAGACAAGGTTAGACAGTGGGTACGATGTTCGGTTTGGAATTGGTTTGGAAGGACCTTGTTCTACCATGAGGTTTCTCGACAAATGCCTGGTCGTCGCTTGAGGAACCGAAATCTCATGTCAAGACGGGTCAAGGTCGATAAATGCATCGGAATTGCGACGCGGTCGCAGCTGTCAAAGCTCGTGGATATCGGTAATCGAGGAGCCGAGAGGATGAGGACAACGTCAGAAGCAAGTCACGGTCGGTAGATACACGTAAGCGTTTTGTTTCTTTCCCAATGCCATGGTCGAGCCACAACGACGATTCTTCCCAGCAATTCCGGCAGAGATGCCCATTATTCTCGAAGCCTTCAATTATTAATATACAATCCAGCCCCAAAAAGCTGGAGAACCAGCGACACGCCAACATTCCCGCAATTGGCGTGTACGTGTATTTCTGCCCTCAATCCGCACATTATCATAACAATGATTCCAGTGGCAGAATGGGTGTCTTCTCCAATGAGCGACTCAAGCGCTGGTACTCGTTTGACAGTCGACGACTGTCTTTCTGCCAAGACCGACTCACAAAATATTTCCGTTGTCGCGATCGACTTCGGCCTCTGGACGTCATTCGGTTAGACACACGGTGACCTTTCTGCTGGGACCGAATCAGAAATGTCTGCCACGTCGTCGGGACACAACATAATTCCAGGGAAGCCGCCGTGAAATCCTTTCCGTAGGTCGCTATATCCACCCATTAGGATTTCGCCTCATCTACAAACCTGTTTCTGACTCGGACACCAATTACTGTATGTCGTTGCCTTTCATTCGGCTCAATCGATCTCAGTGCGCCTGGGTCTACTGTATCAATTTTGTCAACAGTAGGATGAAAACTGGGTCAGCTGGCAATTTCGGTAAGCAAATCCACGTCCATTTGTAACTGAGCCTTGGACCGTCGCCCTCGCAGAGCCTTTCTCATGACCACCAGCCTGCCTTGGAGTCAACGTCTTGCTTTCACATGCAGAGCCAGGGCCGACTTTGGATGCAATACCAGTCTTCGCCAGCCAGTTCTCCTTTTCTTGATCCGCTCAAAATGATGCTGCTTGAAGACATGCCACGCAAGATCTTTCTGCATTCTTATTCAAGACTGTCTCGTTTTTCTTTCGACGGTTCTTGACATCCTTCCAGAGCCAACAGTCCTTCCCTTTTCACCATCATCCGAGGTCCTCCACCCCAGCTCAATAGTCCTCTCCTCATATTCCATATTCGGCTCCAACCGCATTCCCAATAGTCTGCACTCCTTCTGATTGGGCACTATCTTTACAGTCGTTCATCCCAAATTTAGTCCAAAGTCACGATTAGATGCTCAAGGCCGCTCGAGGGTTCATGAGGGTCGGATTTCCATGAGGTCTTCATTGCAGCATTGGTAAGTCACTTGGTTTACCTCTCTTGATGGGACCATGTTGTTCACGACATTGTCAGTTAGAATCTCAGGCAGACTCCAAAGCAATCCCTCCGAGCTAGATAGTTTAATGGTCCACACGTCGCTATCGCTTGATTATCGGATTTGTGGTCTGCCAAATTCAATATATAAACCATTTTACGGGAGTTATATGCCGATACTGGCTTGCTCCATGGAAAATCACCGTGTTCTGTATACCCCCGACTGCGACGAAATGAACATCTCTTGAGTTGTCTGCGCGCTCGAATCCCCTGGGCCCTCGCACACGTTTCGGGCCTACGTAGTCTTTAGGTGTGTCAATATTATGCGGAGATCTTTGGCTCGAGGCTGTGGCAGATCTCGTTTGTTCAGCGCTCGTGGACCAGACGAAGCTAAAGAAGGCTTGTCAGAAGGAAGAGATCAAGGAAACATGACGAACCTTTGACCTCGACGTCAGGACTCTCCTGACCAACACCAGGTGTCCCATCCAACTCAAAGTCTTATTCTCCGTCTTGTCGTGAATGGTAGCGCGCGGGCTGTGAGGCTGCAATAAGTCAGTGATGGTAAACCAGGGAAAGGATAACGGGACAGAAAAGAGGGAAGAGCGAGAAACTAAAGAGTCTGCAAAACGTCCATGAAATAGAGATAGCAAGGACCAAGATGGGCCTGCAATAGACCGCCCGAAGCGCGCGCCTCGACAGACGAGGATCACAAGCTCGAAGGCCGATAACGAGGCTAGGACCAAGAGACGACGAGCAAACAGCAAAAGCGATGATACGGAGGGAATGGAGTGAACGACGAAAGCCAAACACCTGGCATGAAGGAGCGAGAAAAAAACGGTCAGGATAAGCTGGAGGATCGACGAGCAATAGAAGGGAAAAGTGGTGACGAGTAAAAGAAGGAAACTCACAGCTCAGTCTCTCTCCTCGCGTCTTTCTCGTCTCCATCTCAACAACGATCCGCTCTTGCCTCTCATTTGTCCCCAAAAGCTCTCTTCAGTTATCTCCCACAGCCTCTCCTCGGGCTCTCTTCGTCTCCACCAACAAAAAGACAAGCCGTCCAAGCAAAATGAACAAAACGTCGAGAAAACCCAGCTGCAAGGACGATCTCGCTCCCAGCAAAAGAAGAATCCTTCATCTCTGTTTGCGTCAAAAAGCGGGGTGAGCGACGCCGAGGCTGCAAGCGAGGAGTGGGCGGTGAATTGTAGGAGCTGTGGTATGGGAGGCGAGTTGAGCGTTGGGTGAGCGACGAACGATGGGGGGTGCGAAGGGAGCAGAATGGGATGGGAAGAGGAAGATATTGGGAAAAGGAAGACCGTTAGATAGAGTGACAGAAGGGTTTGTTGGAATTATTATCTTGGAATTAGACCTTGGTCGATAATAAACGTTCAATGATGTCTTCCAAAGATCTTGGGGAAATACCTGAAAGCATTCGTTACAGACGCAGTCGTCTGGGCTGGGGTTGATATACCCGGCGATCCGAGCCTGCAAACGAAAGCCCTTCTTCCTATGTATTGGATTTAGAGCCCGTAATTCGACGGTGCTCTGGTTATACCGTCTACCATAAATGCAACGTCTTTGTTGGTAAAGCTATGGAGGTGGTTTGATTGAGATGCTGGAGATTCGAGATGATCGCAAGAGCCAGCGGTTACGATGCCCGATTTGGGTATTCTGGTGGCGTGACACCACTGACCACTGGTTTTCGCTCTATTTGTTCGCAAGACTTGAAAGGAGGTCAGGGTTTAACGTTTATCAACAAATCAGGTACAATATTGTAGAACTGGTGCTTATACAAGGTCAACGCTTGAGTTCCAACAACCAAAAGTACAGTACCGAAAGTCGAGCGAGCACCATTCCCTTTCCATCCACGACGTACAACTATCACCAAGCTTATCTCATTGCTTCGCGTATCTCTACAATTTGCTTCACCACGAATGTCCCCAAGTATCTGCACCGCACAACCCCCAGCGACGAGCACAACCGTGATCCCGAGTGGACTTGACGAGGTTGATGAGCAGGTTTCCTCAAGGTTTCCGGCTGCGGATATGGTCAGCTTCAGTGAACAATGCTTTCTATCTGGTCATTGATAAGCCAACGAGAAGACAGAAAGAGCGCGACCTTACCTTGATGACGTTGGTTCAACGAAGCATAAGACCAGCTGAGGGAGCTTGGCTTGACCCTCATCTTGAGCTTCTTCTGGTCTCGACTTGCTTGTGCATCCTGGTAGGTGCAGAGGAGTCCGTCCGACTGTGAATAGTGAGCAAAACTTTAACATAAAGACAGTGGGGACTGACCGGCACCTTTCGAGGTACCTCTGAATTCGTTCGAGCTCGTTATAACCGAGTGTGAGCTGACCGAACGAGTATTGACCTAGGTGGGCTTCAGCCGTAGAGCTTGGACCGAGAGAGTTTGGTGAAAATTCGAGCTGGTCATGGTTGAATGAATCAGGGGGGGATCCAAAAGCGAAAGAGCGTCGAGGAAGGCACATTGTCGAACAGGAACCAAATAACATCGAGACAGCGAACGTCGAACGAGCAAGAATCTGATGCGCAACCCAGATTCAGCCTAACTTGAATATAAGGTTTGTGTGTTGCGTTTGGGAGACGTCTTGCAGGTTCGTCATAGAAGAGCTCTTGCAGGACCCAGTTATCTATGAGGTCGTGTATTCGGTTAGAGGAGTACCATTTGGATGGGATAGAATGACTGTTCGGGGCTGGAAAGGCGAGAGAAAACTGGAGATGAGGCATTGGAGATTTGGTGGTGAAGCTTGGTGATGAAGACCGAAAAAAGACAGAGTCCAGAAATCAAGGCAAGCGCCCACCAGCCGAAGGATCCGAGTACCAACGCGACCACAGAAACCTTGCGAGCTCAACGCAGAAGCGAAGAAGAACGAAGGCGAGACATGGATGGAAAAGATCGGGTGAACCAATGGAATGGCCAATCCTGAATAATAGCGCAAATCAGAAAGAGGAGCAACAGTTGATAGAAGAAACATGCACCATTATTGTGGATATCCTTTCGAGCTCGTCAAATTCAGCCAGCTACCTCGTTTCCGTCCAATCATCCCAACCAACAAGCCACGAGCTCCTTGCCGTCCAACCAGTAAACGACTTTTTCCGTTGGAACAAAAGACGTCCAGATGTTGATACAACGAAATGACCCCGATGTCGACAAATTCATGGAAGGCTCGAGAAACTGATCATGGTGCTGTACGATGAGAAAATGCATGATGCTATACACGAAAAGAGACATTTTAGCAATCGTTGCGAGCTAGTCATGGACAAAGCTTACCGAAATGAAACGGAAACCTTTCGATTCGGCTCGTGCTGTGCCTTCCAACTCCTCCTCGTTAAACGCTCTGCTGTCCCTTGTCATTCTCCGTGAGGTGTAAGGCCAACTCTTTTGGCTCACCGAAAGAATGGCAAGCCTGCTCCCACCTGCGAATAGTCGCATCCTACCGCGCACGTGGGCTGCGAAAGGGTTTTCCGTCCTCGATGCACCAGTTCGTCGGCGGTCTTTCTGTGCTGAAGCTGCGACCCACAAGGTGGAATGATCAGGGGATGGTATGAGCCTTTCGCGGCTATAACCGCTCGAGTTAGCGCACCGAGAACAGATAGAATAGTAGCGGCTCACCAGGCCAATTCCGTGCTCACCATCCAGAGACCCTTATCTTCATTCTCACAAATCTCTCTCTGCATTTCTGATCCCGAATAGCCAGCAAGCGCCTTTGATTGTGCTGCACCAAGTCCTAACGAGGCGAGCTTCGTGTTGTCAACAATTGGCTGTACGATTATCAGCAGCGGTCCTTCATGGATCAGAAACGAATAATGACGAACCTTGACGCGGTTATACCGTTGACGACATTGAAGGTGTTGGGGTTATTCGGCTTGGCTTACAGTCAGTCGACTATTCTGGTCGAAAAAGTAAATCAAGAGCTCACTGAAATTGTATTGTTCACGCCTCATGATGCGCTTGTTGCGGTTGTATCGCTGTCATGGTCGACTACTCGAGCCAGCGTGCAACGAAGCTACGGCCGTCGGCGACGCTAGTTGACATGAGCAAAACGATAAAGTTGGTCGATTTTTGGGCCGATGATTTGTCAACGTTGGTTGACGCGAGTGAATAGGAATACAATGTTATTTTTTGCCACGAGGTTGCTGGAGATTTCGTCAAGTTTAAGGCCTTGAGACATGAAGACTTTTCGCTGTGGATGGCGTTGGACAAGTCACGTCCTGTCACACTGTGACGAAGCGCCGCGGCCTTGGGAGACCGAAAAAAGCTGGTGCCGGGCGCTTCAATTTGTTTCCAGCCTTCACCTCAAACTACTAATAGAATACTCTTTTGTGTTTTGTTTCCAAAAACTTCTCTAGGCCTTTTTCTGCGTGTCTGGGACACGGTCTCTTGAGATGCATACTCCCAGCTTTGCCGACAAATTCTACCTGATTCGGAATTCAAGCAAGATTGCAAGGCATTGATTATGAGGAGACCCTTGAGCTCATACAAACATACAAACCAGATTCATTCACCTGAGCACTGTGCCACATAATCCTGGCTGGCTGTTAAGGAATGTATCACCTACAAGACATGTATTGATTATTCACTACAGCTCATCTATCCTGGATCCACCCAAGTTCATGTACTTCAGTGTTGGAGAGGTCTTGATGCAAGTGGGACCTGGAGGAGTTGGGTTGGCTGGGGTCAAACATCATCTTGGACTGCCTGCTGTTTCACAGAACTGTTCAGCTCTGAAGCACTGGAATCAAGTATACTAGGTCTTGTACTGCATCAGCTCCAGGGATATCTGGCCCAATTTAGAACTATACAGATTGTGGGGAGGAGGTCGAGAGATGTGTGGGGTATCGTGATACGGTGAGTTCGTGAGCCCATTCATTCATTCTTATCCTGTTTTGACTTGGTCTTTTGGGCTTAAAGATTTGGAGGAAGAGGCACAGATTGGTTGTCTCATTTCTGTTCTTTTCACCTTGTTTCTGTCTTTGTGATCTTCAGTGTCCACTGTTGTTTCAAGTTAGTTGGCTTTGTTTACCATGGGTTTCCTTGGTTTCTTCTGTGTCTTGCCTTTGTTTCCTTGTTTCTTTCTGGCTTTGTTTGCTCATCCTGTTATGAACCTCACTAATCTCCTCCCTAAAATGTCTAGCAAATGTACCTCAGTGAAGGCCTCCCCATACTCAAGGCATCTGAGGATCCAAAGCATTTGGAGGGTTGACCGTGAGTATTTATTCTTTGGTGGCTTATCTTTGTTCATGCTGCTCCTGTTCCTTATTTGCTTATTTCCTAATCTCTCTCTCCTCAGATATTTGCTCAATGATTATCTGCTGATTTTTCGGGGTGTGGATAAACTCTTTGAAGAAGAGAAAAGGCAATACAGGAGATGGAGGCACTGGATTTGGACAATGAGAATTTGGAGAAGATTTTCAGGTGATGAACATAGTAACAGTGTTGCGGGTCTGATGAGCTGCTCATGGATCTGCTGTCAGGCAGGGAAGTGAGAGGAAGTGAACAGAGAGACTAGCAATGAGAAAGTATAAGAGAAGATAGAGCAAATGATTCTATTACTAAATATAATTCCTTTTACTTTTTTGTATGATTATGAAAAAATAAGATTGACATGCATTCTTAGATTTCAGATCTGGAACTGAACATAAGTATATTTGTTTTAGACAGTAGATGATACAACTGTATCATACCCTGGTATATCTTCTCCATGCCGAGTTCGCTCTAGTACATCTTCCTCTTCTGGAGTTGGTACCCTAGAAGCATTGTCCAACTTGTTGAGGTAGTATTGGCATACAATCTTCTCATCCTCAACCCCTTCCAGGTTTCCATAATTCATCAGTGCCTTACTAAACAACCTCTCTGCATCAGTGTCTGTGCCCCTTTTCATATATACCCGTCCAAGTTCAAGTAAAATATTGGCAGTGTCTCCTTGATGTCCATATGTCTTTGCATGCTGGAGACCCTCCTCTAAAGAGCTGATTGCCTTGTCATATTTGGCCTTGGAGATATCGATCTTGCCAAGAGTCCAAAGAGATCTTCCAAGATAACCCCCAATCTGCTTCCGTTCACTGACCGCCAGCACAGCCCACTTTTCTGCCTCATCAAGTTGCTGGAGACGTTGATGTGCATAAGCAAGCTTATCTGCACATTGTGCCCTTTCAAAAGGTAAATCTGAACAGAAATCTCTTGCCCTTGTGAGGTATTCAAGGGCTTCTGAATGATTGGACCAACGTGAATGTGCAGCTCCCAAAAGTAATAGGCAACGTGCCATTGCCTTCCTCCACTGTTCAGTATCTTCATCAATTGACTCCAGTTCCTGCTGTGCCTGTTCCAGGAGAGGCATCCCATTGAATGAAAAATCAATCAAGGCAGAGACATCAGCAATATCAATTAATGCCTTTGCTGCAAGTGTTGGCTTTGAAGCAGCAAGATATGCATCTCGGGCAAGATTACGCTGTTTGAGAGACTCTTGATATTGACCAAGAGTATAAAGAATAGATGCATAGCATTGAAAGACATACCCACCAAGTGGATTTGGATCTGTGACATTCTGCAGAAGCTTTACTGCATGTTGAATAACCTCTGTGCGGGGTCTGACTCGACACTGGTGCCATGCCAGAGTGTGAAGTGCTTGGATGACATTGAGGTTGGACTCTGATGTCTGAAGGAGGATGGATTGAAGATTGATTTCTTCAATAGCCCGTGCATCCATATCACTTTTGAAGGACTGCTGGCCTGGATTAAAGGATCTGTACTGCTTCAGGAAATTGCAAGCTGCCTTGACCATTGAATCATGAATATTGGTGGAGAAATGTGAGGGTTCAAGAAGATAGGACCTGATGACTGGGAGAACAAAGTATGTTGTTGTCCTTTGTTCCAGAAGTGATGCCTCTAGAAGGACTCGAAGTGCACCATTGAGGTTTTCCAGATTTTCTGCCCACCATTGTTGAAGGGTCTCAGGTGATGTGCCAGAAGGCAACATAGCAATTATCTGCAAGAGTAGAGCAGCATTGAGCTCATTCTTAACCAATGAGCTCTCCAGTGACATACAGATGGACACTGAGACACTGTTTTGTCGGTCTGATCCCTGGGCAGATCCAAGCATGGCCATTGCTGTACTAGTGTCTTCATAGTTGGAAATCAACTGTCCAACTGTGAACCCAGTGTTCTTTGCATGTCGGGCCATAAGCTTCACTGCCAATGCCATATATCCCAGCATCTCAACAAGTTTTCTCAGCTTCACCTCTTCTTTTGCCCTCTTGTCAATTGTGACAAACAGCTGATATGCTGAATCAGGATCTAGTGGCTGGATCCTCATTTCTTCCCAATCAATGTCTTCACAGGGTGGCACTGTTGCTCTCATTGTGATGAATAGAGCAACATGTGAAAACTGTGCAATGTCTTGAAGGATCTGCTCTACCTCTCCTCTGGCCCCAGGTGCATTCCATGGTGTTTCAAAATTGTCAAGAAGAAGGATGATAGGCTCAGATGTTTCTTCCAGTTCATCAAGAATGTCCTGAATAGTATTGTGGGTATCCTTGACGATGGCCAATGATGTGAAGAGCACATCAAGCAGGAGTTCTGGTGAGCTGGCCTTCTCACAAGGTGCCCAAATCCCATTCTTCTTGGAATAACACTGTTTCATGACTGGATGTGCCATCACTTTGAGGGCCAGCTCTGTCTTTCCCTGACCACCAGCACCCAGCAATGCAAATCTGACTCGTTTGGAATTAGATGCAGGTTCCATTGTGAGAACATGAACAATTTCCGCAATCTCTTGGTCACGGCCAAAGAGCTTGTTATTTGCTGCTGGCATATAGCCACGAGCACGGCGAGTTGGACCCTTAGCTTAACAGGACAATGAGCCGCATTCAAAGTCAAATAATAATGGTCTCACCAACAGGATAATTGTTAATAATTGTGTTGTGGGAATTGACATTTCCACTGATATTTCCTGTTTCTCTTCAGCAAGCATCCACATTGAAGTAAAGGTGTATCTCACCAAATGAGCTGTTCTCAACTGTGTTATGCATCTGAGAGCCAGAGGTAGCCATGCTGCATCCAAGGTGGGAGGGAAACAATGTGAAGGTTCTGGAGAAGCTGTTAAGCGCTGCACAGCCAAGCTATACATGGCAGGGCATGTGGCATTGATTGTTCTAAATTGGTTCCCGAAGTCTTCGGAGCGCCGAGGATAAGTACCCCAGCAACAACTTGACAGATTTATTCCGAACTTGATCCTCTCTTCGATCATCACATCAGAGATGTGTCATACAAATTTCAACAAGCCGAGCCCTGATTTGGATCATGAGTTTGACACTTATCTCAATTTGAGGACAACAACAATATTCAGGCTGAGTACTTTCTACAAAACATGGGATGGAGGGTGATACATGATGCAGAGGTCAAGTATGATCCCGACCATGTTTGAGAGTCCATTGTCAGATCCCTTTATTGTCAGCACTGGCAGAAAATTCATTGTCAAGTGTTCAACCTTATGGATCCACATTGCAGAAAGACTCAGCTTCCTTGGTCGATAATCAAAGAGTGATATCCTCCATCATCTGAAATTCAGGAAAATACAACCCCCACTGATCTGTTTGCCCTATGAAAATGCCAGAATAATCACTATCTTTGATTCATTATAGTGACTGAATAAATGTCTTGAAAGGGTGCAATGATCAATAGAGCAAACCGTAGCCTACATCATCTGGGATGAGCAATGTAACTGTTGGAACAGAAGACAAAGGGTGCACACCAGTATGTCCATATCTGTCAATTTCAGTCCAAGTCAACTTGTCAATCTCACCCAGGTACCGTATTTCTCTTCTGATATTGTATTTCTTGACCTTGACATATGTGATTAGCAGTTTGGTAGACTGGTCAGAGACCATTGTAGGCAGGTGGAATGAGCTCGTGGGTCTTGTGACAAGGTATTGTCTGATCTGTGAGAATAAAATCAGCTTGACTCAAATAAGGAAAACAGAAAAGATAAGTAGCAGGAGCAAAGTGGAAAGGAAAGATAATAAAAGGACATATAACAAAAAAAGAGACCTGAATATGTAGGGATGTGCAGTCCATCGACGGGGCCGCTGTTGCATCAATGAGTAAAAACAGGTATGGAAATTTATGACCTGTCTGTCAATGGGTGGCACTGAGGTTCGGACAGAGACGGGACGGCTCCCAACAGGGGATAGACACTCATTTCTATGTCTCGAGCTTCTAAACCTCATTTCATATCTTAAACAAGACTTCAGGTACTGTAAAATTTGAATATTTGGTCAGACACACAGAAATGAGCTGGCTGACCGAATGGTCATAATCCAGTTAAGCATGATGAATTGAAGTGACTGAATTACTCAATGACTCTATAGTTTAAAAAGGTACTGATCTTGAACTCTTTTAGTACTAAAAGGCACAAGAAGCAACTGAAATTGGGAAGCTCAGGACCATGGGACTCCTGACCCAATCGGGAAATACAGCGGGGTGCCCACTACGTTACATCAAATGGAATGCTCTAGAAAATCAAGACAAATTCCAAGAGACTGAATAATCACAGAAGTTTCTTTGCAGCTCTCCAGGGCAATATAAATGGAGTAAGACTTGCTTTTCCAGACTCATCTGTCAACAGCTGTCGAAACAGACGGGGTTAAACCATCCCATCATGCATCTGTTGATTTGATGTCTCCAACCTCGGACAGAACAGGTACAGGACCTGTTGGATGGATCCCTAAACCATTGGCAACAGGGACAGTGCACATCCCTACAAAGACATTCATCGCAGAATAGTGATCAAGCAAACAAAGTTAATCGCCCTTGCAGACTCCTTTCAACAAACACAGCTTGGAAATCCTCCAGCAAGGGTGGTTTGGGTCAACCATGAGCGCTTCAATGCTGTTTGACCTTGTGCCGAACTGGAGCCTGGGACAGCATCACAAAATCCCTTGAGAAACAAAGACAAAGACAAACCTTGTCTTGTTCCACCAACCTCATCATCAAAACTCTCCTCTCAACACAAAACATCCCTTCCAGCCCAACGTCTTATTCTGTCTTGTCATGAATGTAGCGCACGGGCATCTATGTGCTGTGATCTGCGATAGGATCAAGTCAGCATGTGATTCTGTAGCAAATGCGAAAGGGAAAGAGAACAGACACCGCGGGCAGAGACCGACGCACTCCAATCGGAGTGCGTCACAAGAACTTTTGGGGCACTTCAAAGGCACTTCCCGATCATCACGGCTGCCAACTGTCAGCCAAATGACAGGTCTTATGACATTGATTGTTGGTAATTTTAAATTTAGATTCTGTCATGAATCACATGTTAATGACTCTGACCGCATTCCGTCAAATTGTCAATATACACGAAGGACATATCCCACGAGCGCGTCCATGTTTCTTCATTTCCTCCATGGTAGTCTGCATTTGTTCTAGCTGCAGCACCAAGACAGTCACTGTCAATGGTATACGGCAGCCGGGGGCTGAAGTCAGTTATCACACCCGTGTTGCTCATGAGAAGAAAGCTCAAGTTCCGGTCAATCCTTCTGATCGAGGTGAGCCAGCCAGACGGAAGGAAGAAAAGGCTCAACACAGCAAAAGGCAGGACAATGCTATTAAAGGTAAGCTCTCAGCCTCAGCGAGCTACTTGCTTCTGTGAAGCTGATCTATCAATGCATAGAAATAGCCTTTGCTGCAGAGCTGGTTGTCAAGCTATGCTGCATACTTGTCATCTGGCTGAATCTTAAAGCTGGTATCAGCCGCAATACAGCAAACACCATCCTTCAAGCATTGCAGTTCATTATTACCACCCTTCTCAATATTGTCTCTGCTGCAGTCAATTCTGAGCTTGGCACCAATATCAGTTTTCCAAAAATTGAGATTCCTCGAGATATCCGCTCTGCATATCATCAGTATGGCAATGAGCCCAAGCTAATACGGACAATCTGCTGTCCCACATGCTATACTGTCTACTCGCAACCTGCAGAAATCCCATTGAAGTGCCAATGGAAGGCATCACCTCGATCAGATCCATGTAATACAGACTTGTGGCGAACCCAGAGCTATGGGCATCATTCAAAGCAGGTACCACATACAGTTTTCAATACCCAAGATTTTGGTTCTTGGCTCCAATTTTTTCTATCACGTCGATCCATCGAGGAGGGCTTGGAGTGTACATTCCAGCATACTCCACCTGTCACTGGTGATATGTATGACTTGCGTGACAGTCCAGCATGGCAGAATCTGCATGGCTTTCTCCAAAAACGATATCATCTTGTCTTTGGATTCTATATTGACTGGTTCAATCCTTTCACAAACAAGATAGCAGGTATTTGGACCGCTTGAATGCATTATTGTTTTAATAAACCATTCTGTTCTACAGGAAAAGTTGTGTCTTGTGGCACACTGGTCTTATACTGTTTAAACTTGCCTCCAGAGCTGCGCTACTTGCCAGAGAATGTATTTGTGGTTGGGCTGATTCCCAGTCCATCAATGCCAGATACTACAACAATTACTCATATGCTCAATCCAGTGGTGGACACCATCTTGCAATATGATGCACCTGGAAAACACACCACTACACACTATCATCCAGAGGGTGTTTCTGTTGAAGCTCGGATTGTTCCTCTCATAGCTGATCTGCAAGCTATTCGGAAAGCAGGAGGTTATCTTGCCCCGGCAAATGCCAACTATCTATGCTCCTATTGCACAATTCATAAGGACCAGATTGAAAGTCTTGACTTTGCATCTTGGCCTGACCGTATTCCAGCAGTGGTTCGAGCTCAGGCACAAAGGTGGTATAATGCAGTCACCAAAGCTGACAAACAGAAGCTTGCAACTGCAACGGGAGTTAGATGGACTCCCTTGCACCGCCTTCCCTACTGGAACCCAGTCTGGGACCTTATCCTTGGTTTTATGCACAACTGGCTGGAGGGGGTGCTTGCAAACCATCTGCGCAACTTGTGGAGTATTGGTCCCAACAGGAATGTGGAGACTATTGAGGAAATAACCAAGGATGAGAGTTTTACAGACACAGATGTTTCAGCATCAGCTGATGAGCTGGATGAATTATACAGAGAAGCTCAACAATATGAGTCCTCAATTGCTTCAAACCTTTCATCCTCAACTGCCCGACAAGCTCAGTCATCACGTAATAGCACTCCTATGCCACAAGCAACCCCACCTCCTATGACTCCATATGATGCAGATGATGAGGATGACATTGATATGGACTTCAATGTTGATATTGGATATACTCCATTCAAGTTATCCAAAGACCAGCTCGCTGCAATTCATGCTTGTATACAAGAGGTCTCTCTTCCTACCTGGGTGGGACGTCCACCAACAAACCTTGGTGAAAAAAAGCATGGGTCACTCAAAGCACAAGAACTCCTCATTCTCTTTAGTGCAATCTTTCCTTTGATCATCCCAGAACTGTGGTTTCATGCTGAACCTAGCAATGAAGATTCACAGCAGTTGGATTGCTACTACAATCTCACTGCTGCAACAAATATCATTATCTCTTTCAAAACATCCAGCTCAGAGGCCGAGTCATTCACAGACCACTATGTGAAATATCGCAGATCAATTCAGCAGCTTTTCCCTCATTTTTCATCTTTGCCCAATCACCATATTGCAATGCACAATGAGACTTTCCTGAAGTACTGGGGGCCTTTGCCCTGTCTCAGTGAGTTCCCAGGTGAGCGTATGAATGGACTCATGCAAAAGGTCAAAACAAATAGTCATCTTTGTGAGTGACTGATACACAGATTTAGCAATTTTTCTAATTTCTTCTTTTTTTTAGATGAGATGGATTATACAATGCTGAGACAGGTCACTCGTCGTTGCCGCCTCCTGGCTGTGCTTCATGATAACCAAGGTGGTGACAAGGAGATAACAGAATTTGCAGATATTCTTGAACCTGAACATTCTACAATCCGCCAATCTTTGGCCGGTGAGCTGAGCTCATGGGCAATTGCCCAGTTTCTCAGCAAGTCACCAACTATGTCAGGTCAGGAATATCTGCAGTTGCAGCAATATCTGCATTCTATAGGACTGCCATATCGGATGCACACTGATACACCACATCCTGAATATGCACTTGTTCTTCCACCAACTGCTGCACGACCATTACAAGTTGATGTGAATGGACATACATATAGTTGCAACACTTCACATGTTGGGAATAGTGCAATACAGTTCTATGCCGGTACACCAAGGCAGGAACTCACTGGATCCATTCAATTAATTCTTGAAATTCCATTGGGTGGCTTTCTTCGCACATTCTTTTTTGTGCAACCCCACCAGGGTCTGACAATTGCAGAGCAGCGCCAGACCCCATATCGTCGCTACCCCTGTTTCAGGACTCATATCTTTGAGGCTCACTCAACAAGCGAAGTACTGATAATTGAGCCACAGCATATTATTACTCATCTTACCACCCTTAAGCGACCTGCAGGCACTTATGGTATTCCCAGAGAGCTGTTGGTTGTATGCTGGGGATTGGACCGTGGAAGGAAATAATTTGATTGTCTATCTCTCTTTCGTCTGTCTTTTATAAATTGTTACTTATCATATACTGTCTTATATCTCTGAAATTGTATGCAGTTCAGCTTTGTTGCTGTGTTCTTTTGATCAACCAGTTTGGGCTCTCATCCCAAGAGAAATCCTGTTGGGTATGGCTTTTTTACTCCATTATAGTCATTAATGTTGAAAAGGCTGAGCCCCAGAGGGGTGTCGCAGCTTCAGCATTCAATTTCATTATATGTCACACTTGGTCACACAGAGCTGTGACATCACTAATGCTATCCTGTAGTCTGGGGGCTCTTATTCTAAGAAAAATCCTGTCAGATATAGTCTTTTTACCCTATTAAAGAGTTATCAAGATCAAAAAGTTGAGCCCCAGAGATGTGTCGCAGCTTTCAGCATCTAATTTCATTAGATGTCACACTTGGTCACATGAAGTTGTAACATCACTAATGCTACCCTGTAGCCTGGGGGCTCTTATTCTAAGAAGAATCCTGTCAGATGTAGCCTTTTTACCCTATCACAGAGTTATCAAGATCAAAAAGTTGAGCCCCAGAGATGTGTCGCAGCTTCAGGGTTCAATTGTATGAGCTGTCGGACTTCCAGATCTCATTGAGTCCCATGACCTTATCAAAACCATATGCATGAAACATATACTGAATGAATTAGAAGAGGTATTACTATTAAAATGATAGGCCGGAATCAAGAGAAAGGCAATACTGAAGTGAGAGATAGAATATTACAACCAGAAACTCATTCATCTTCCTCTTCCCATGTTGCCAAACGTTCTAGTTCCTCTGCAGTTGGAAGGTTATACAACGCCAGTTTCGCATTACCGTATTGCTGCATGAAGGCAGGTGTTGACAATCTCCTCCAGGTCTGAATCTGTTCCATAGTGTGACATGACTGGTCCAGCGGCAGAGCAACAGCATTGTGCATATAGTATGCACGCTCACGAAGCGACATGCTGTTGTAGTAGTCCGGAGAAAAGTAATCAATGGGGATTTCTACTGGAAGAGGAGAAGTAGCTGTCTCTGCCAAAGGAGATTGTGGTACGACACGTATACGATCAGTGCTGTACAATATTAGTTAAAGAATCAAGACAAAAGGGTCACATACTGTTGTCCTCTGCGTCTTTGGCGCATCATCCGTTCCCGATAATTCCGGTCCGTGAGTCGAAAAAGATTCGTGACAAGTGGAGATCGTCCACATTTCGCCTTGATGTGATATTGCCCTGTGGCAGCATCAAGCTCATCATCAGAGTGAGCATCGGGTTCAGATGCCAAAAGGACAACTTCAGCTCGATAGCCTTCATCTGAAAGCTGCTGAGATCGCGTTTCCGCAAGCTGTAAGATCTATGAGTATAGGTATAGTACTCAAAGACATACAAACTTACATGTTTGCGCCTTCTGAAAGCATTGTTACGCTCAACTGTCCACTCCACAGCTCCTGGTCTCTTCTCCTCACTCCGAGCCTTCTTTGCTATATTAGAGAATACAAAGTTTTTGTAAAACTTTGTAAGGAGGATATGGTTCTGGGCATAAGATATATCTGCACCGAGGAAAACATAACCGAAGGAAGAAAGAACCTGCTTGAATGTCGAGATAGCAAGTCTTTCATGCAGAACATTGTACAGAGAGTCACTCGCACCGTGAACATCAGGTGCCCATTGCTGAAGACCAGCACGAGCAACTGCAGCAAACATGTCGTAAAGAAATTGGTCATCGACACGTTTGACATTCTTGGCAATGAATGCTGATCCAAGATGGGCGGCTCGTTTGATGGTTGTGACATGATTCATAACTGCGACTGAAGCTGGCTCAGCCGCATCAATGAGACCGTCGACAAGATCCTGAACACCTTCAGAACCAGTGTTCTTGAATCTTTGATTGAAGGTTGCGATGAGACCAGTGCCAACAATGGTCGGAACTGCCTCTTGCGAGAACAAATTCCAAAGAATGCGAAGATGCAGTTCAAGGGCAGCCTATGATTTTGTTCAAAGGGATACCATGAAAGAATAATCAAAGGACGCACCTTGACCTCCTTTGCCTTCTCTGGAACCTCACTCCTTGTCAAATGAAAGGTCTTCTTTGGCGGCTTTAGGCCAGGATTTAAAGAGGGAGCCTGGCGTGCTTTCTTTGGTGAATGGGAAGAATCTGCACCAGCTTGACTGCCAGAGCGACCGTGTTTGTTTGAAGACATGGAATTGCCAATTGAAGGATGTAAGGAGAAAGATAAAAGACAAGAGATGCAGGGGAAGAGCAAAGAATCAAGTGGAATGAATGAACTGAAAGAGATCGGTGAACAAAGACTTTCTGGAATGAGGCATGTCCGTAATCTGATAGTCATTTTGTTTCAGTCATCCATTCATGGCGTGAGAAGCCACAAAAGCAGCGACGATGATGAAGTGCTGGGCAGGCAAAAAACTAATCACCAAGATTGTCAGCATAAGGGAAATATTATTATTTCACAAAAACAAGGGAGATACCTGCAGAAATGTGTCAGAAAGAGCGTATGCCAAAACAGGGACTGTGACATACATTAAACCAATGAAGGAAGCCCTGTTCATACTCCAGACCAGCACATCTACAGAACTTGTCCAACGCAGGAGCTGAACCAACAAAAAGTAAGGGATGATGGGCGGGCAGAAGGAACAGTGGGTTAGAGTGGGATTCAGAAAATAATATCTGTTTACTCGAGACAGATCTGGTTGTCATGGAAGCACAGCCATGTATGTCATGGGAATGATATACATAGCAAACTTCATATGGTACTTCTTTCCCAGGAACTAGCATGGCTCAACAAAAGTGGATGTCACTTCCGTTCATATGGAACATGAATGAAGATACATTACTAAAAAATGAGGTGGCAAAAAACACAGATGAATGCTCATCAAATTTGATGGTGACTGAGGAAAGGCACCGGTGTCATGACTAAACGGGCTGTGTCTAATGATCGGAAAGTGCGTCAGATGTGCATCAAAAGTTCTTGTGACGCACTCCAGCTGGAGTGCGTCGGTCTCTGCCCGCGGTGAGAGAACAACGGGAGAAACCATGAAAGCAAACCAATGACTTGTCAACCAAGTAAATGATGAGAAAGAGTGAATGAAGGCTGAGGAAACACCGAAAGCCAATTTGCAAATGAATAGTGCGAAGGAGTAAGGAAACCGTCTCTGGATCCACCACTATATCAATGGGTGGCAGAAACTGTTGCTGGAAGGAATGGGCGAGGGAATAAATAGAAGAAAGGAGGAGTCATGATGGAAGGACAAAGATCACTGCTCATCTTGTTCACTAGTCTCGATCTCAGTCTCTTTTGCCGCGGCTCACCGTGATTCGTCTCCGCAAAAAAGTACCAAAAAGGAAAGGGAAATACAGGACAAAATGGTGCATGCCAAGCAAGCCAGCACAGCTCTCACTATACAGCAGCAGAAGAAAGTACAAGTCTTTAGCAAAGGATCAAAGAAAAGTCGGAAGGAAAAAAGCAGCCCAAGGCATGAATCCACTCACCCTACCACTCCATGCCAATGTCACCGCATCCTCCACCATCTCCGTCAGTTTGTGCCAAACAGCGCGATGGGTAAGGCTGCAAGCGAGGAGTGCGCAGTCAATTGTAGGAGCTGCGGTAGGGGAGGCAGATTGAGTGTTGGGTGAGCGGTAAACAACGGTGAGAACAAAGGGAGGAGAATGGGGAAAGGGAAGAGCGTCAGAAAAAGTGGCAGAAAAGATTGTTGGAATTACCTTGGAATTGGACTAAAATATGCTCCTGTTCGCACTCGAGACCTGGGGAAATACCAGAAAGGATTTGAGACGTCATTGTCGAGGCTCAAGTGGACTACCTCTTTGTCTGTGACAGCCCTTGACGGCGCGCTCTGAATACCTCATCTGTCAAAATCCCCCGTAGCAGCATTAGGATGTCGAGTGCGATGTGAAGCGCGGTGCTATTGTCTTGGATATGCCAGTGTAATGTCATCTGTCTTTCATTGCGTTGTAGCAGCACCTCGAAGCTGTGAAGATTTGAGGATGAAAATAAAGAGCAAAGGCTTACATTACTCAATTTAGACAATCAATGATTCAAATTTTGGCATACCATCTTTCAATTGCGAGGTTTCGTCCGAGGTCCATGGAGTTCAATTTGGTACAGAAGGAAGCATACAAAATGTAAAGACATGATTGCAGCCAAGGATAAGGTACAGAGCATAAAAAAAGTGGTGCAATGAACAAATAAGCCAAAGGAACAAAAGTCGAGCGGCAGCTAGTTTCAGTGTCGCTCAGCGCTTAAATTACCTTTCCGTCTGCAACTACTTATAACCGAACACCGACATGACAGCATTGGGCCAGCTTGATGGGTTGCAATGGGACTACAAATCACGATCAGATTGGGAAGAGGAAACGCAAAACGCAATCTTACCTGTGGCATTCAATGATAGTGAATCTACACTTGAGCAATTTGTAGGGTGTCTTGATGTTCGTCGGACACGGAAATGGTGAGACTTGCTCCCAATACCGCCGCCCGTGAACATTGAAAATAGTTGACCTTCGTTGGAGGGAATCTTGAAGGGAATATATTCGTTTGAGCTGTTGGGACTGAGCTTGGATACCTGATGGAATATGCTGGGCTGGACAGCCTGGGCTTCGGTTGACAGAGTTTGGTGAATATTCGAGCTGGTCGTCGTTGAATCAGGATGAAAACATAAGGCTGCGGTCGAAAGTCCATCGAGGGAAGGGCACTGTATGCTGACCAAGGCTCGAGACCGTAGATCAGAACAGAGTATGACGAATTGAACTGTCGGATTGCGTCAGCCTGAAGAAATCGGGTTTGTTGAATTCAGAAGACATCTTGCAGGTTTGTTGCGGTCGTATATCCAGAGCGGGGTCGTGTAATCCTTGTTCAAGAGGGGTAATGTCGTGTAAGATGGTATGAAGGAGGAGAGAGAAGCTGACTCGACACAACGCCAGGCTGTTTCGACTGCCACAACAACGGAAAATGGACAAGGATAGGATGCAGAAATGGATTGGTCAGGGCGATCTCGTGTGAACAAACTGATATGAACAATAAGGGCCAGCGACGAATCAGAAGAGAAAGTACACACACCAGCATATCACTCTTCCTTTAATTCCTTCCTCTGAGGTTGGCATCAATTTCAGCCTGACCAATCATCCCAACCGAGCAAGTGAGGAGCTCATGTCCATCTGAGAACAAGGAGACCAGGTTCATTCCATCTAGAAAAAAAGACGGGTCATGGTGCTGAGGGTCATGACGAGAAAGGATCCCAGTGTCGACACATTCCACAAGACGCTCGGAGAACTGGCGGTCGTGTTGAGAAAAAAAGCATGGTGCTACACGAAAAGACAACTCAGCAATCAATGAAGCCTGCGCAAGAAAATGGCGTACCGATGATGCGAAAGCCGTATTCTCCCTGATACCAGGTTCCGCCTTCTTCAAGAGACGGTGACGAGGCTAGGAGAAGACGACGACTACAAAAGCTTGAGGCAATGGTCACTGCAAAAGAAAATTTAGAAGATACAAGGACCGTATAAGAGGACGTACAGATCTTGATTATTATAGTTATCTTGCCAAATGAGCGCTGCTTGCTTCGAAGACCACGAGCGCGCATTGCTCAGAGCAGAAACCTCGGAGTCGTCTTGTCGGTGGAGGGAGTGAAACCGTGAATGGGCCAAGGCATGATTTCAACTGCCAGGCCATCAAGGCGGTGCAGCGTAATCGGGTTCGACACGCAGCGCCTTCTGAGCTGCACGAATCAACGGAATGAATTCGGGTTCGGGATTGGATCGAATTGGGCCAAGATAGATCGAATTCGGGTCAATGTGTCCATGGACATGGACTGATAGGAGTAATAAAGGAATTCAAAAAAGGACCTGAGAAAAAAGGCAGAAAACGCACCACAGGTCGTTTAGTCAAGCTTTACGCCACCGAGTCAGTCTTTCAGCAAAGCTCTCTATCCCTCCAAGCGAGCCAACCGATAAAGCGACAAGACACGGAGACCGGGAAGGATACTGTAAAACAAAAGGGAGTTTTAGGTTTGATACAGGCTACTCGTTGACTTGGCTCACCGAAAGAATGGCGAGCCTGCTTCCACCCGCGAACAGTCGAGTGGAGTTGCGGTGCTTCTCATCCTACCGCGCACGTGAACCGCAAAGGGTGTTTCATTCCGAGCAGCGCAGGGGATAATAATGAGCATTCACAGTTATAATCGTGCGACGTTAGCTCACCGAGAACAGATAGAATAGTAGCGGCTCACCATGAGACGCTTGTCTTCATCCTCACAAATCTCTCTCTCTGCAATGCCAATCCCGGATAGCCGTCAAGCACCTTCTGCTCAAGCGCTTGGCGAATGACGATGCTAAGAAGTCGAGGCTCGTCTTGTTAACGATTGGCTGTATGGATATATCAGTAGCGGTCCATCGGCACGAATAGCGATGAACCTTTGCTGGACACAGAATGATGATTCTTGCTGCAGAGCAGCCAGTCCGTCCGCTGTCTTGACCAATCAGTCGAGTGCCTTGGTTGAAAAAATGAATGAGAGCTCACTGAAATTGTTATGGTAACGGCTCATGACGCTCTCGTTGCGGTTGTATCACTGTTAAAGTCAAGTGCTCCAGCCAGCGCGCAATGAGACTGCAGTGACGCTAGTGGCTACGCTGGTGGATGAGCTCGGAGCCACGAAAAGAGGATGGTGAATTCTGGAACAATAGCTGGGTGAATTTCTGCCAATACTGGTTGACGTTGGGTTGGCACAAATTGAATGAGAATAATGAGGACTTTTTCGACATGGATGGTTCTGGACAAGTCACGTCCAGTCACGTTGTGACGAAGCGGCTTGAACCTTGCTTGAACCCGCCTCCACCTCGAACCAATAGATGCTGTAGCCCGTCGCTTTTACCTAAGCCCCCTCTGATTCGCTCTCCTGCGCGTCCAGAACGCGGTCTCTTGATTGGCAGACTCTTCAGCTTTACCAACAAATTCTAACCGAATTCCAGTGAGATGTCAGCAGCAAGGCATTATGAGGCGACATTCAAGTGGAATCTGCAAAGCCAGATAGGCGCAGCTACTAGCAAGGTCTGTCAAAAGTCCAAACCTCAGGGTCTCAGACTGGATCTGACGAGCAGGATCGACCAGCAGAGAGCGAATTCCGATAGGTATTTGTTGACCAGGGCAGACTGTGAAGCTGCGTCTGACGAACAGCTCTCCTGCAGGTATCAATTTGAACGAAGGATCTCAGCAAAGACTCAAAACTGTGACAGCTGGCAGTTGTGGTAAACCCAGCTGAGAGCGTCGGTGGGTCCGTCCCCTGGTAACCTGATATTGCACCTCAATTCATCTTTTTTCCGTTCACAGAACCCTGAGCCTTGGTAACCGTCTTGCTCGCTTACCAGCCCGATTTTGGATGCTGTGCCAGGTCTGACTTTGGATGACACTGCAGCTTCAGTGCCAGACGCCAGGTCCGATATACCTTGGACCACCCGAAATGATGCTACTCCATCAATACGTACCCCTGCAAGTTCTTTTTCACAACAGGCACCTCTTTTATTGTCATCCTTCATTCTTATTCAAGACCGTCTCGTTTCTCTGTCGACAGTCCTTCGATCATCTGAGGTTCACTACCATCCACGTCGATTCTCTCCATGGTCAGCTGGTTCCAACTGCATATTCATTGCTCCTTGTGATTTTACTCTGTCCCATGTCGCTCTGCCCCAAACTCAAACGATTAGTCTGCAGCAAGTGCAAGATGACTATTCTGATTCGCTACTCATGCTTTCACAGACGTTTGTGCTCCAGGATTGACAGAGGTCTAAATGTCTGCTTGGAGGTTCACGAGGGTCGAATTTTTACAAGGTCTTATATTGTTATACTGGTAAGTGACTTTGTTATCTTGGCTTGGATAGGGTGCTCATGACATTGTCAAGTAAAATAGTAAACGGTTACTGTAAACCCTTCTCGATGGTTCAGATGCGATCTATACGCGCTTGTTATCAGATTTGTGGTTTCTCAAAATTGAACATTTCACATTGCACAGTACAATATCTCGTCTACTACGAGTTATACGATGATACTGGCTTATTAGGAGAAAGACTACCGCGCACTCTATGCCCGACTGCAACAAACTGAACCTCTCTTGAATGGTCTGCACATCATATAAAGAAAGAGCATTGACCTTGCTGTAGCCTTTCGCATACGACGTCGAGCATGTGTAGGATGGCTTTAGCTGGACCTTGAATGCCGAGGCAGACGTCATTTATTCAGTGCTGGTGGACCAGACGAAGCTGAAGCTTTGTCAGACAAGATATCAGATAACAAAAAGGAAAACAAGACGAACCTCGGACCTTGACCTCGAAACTGTCCTGCCCAACACGAGGCGTCCCATTCAGCCCAACGACTTATTGTCCATCTCATCGCAAATGGTAGCACCCAGGGATGTATGTGGCTCTGAGTTGCAAGTCAGGACGGTGACAAGACTAGGACTGAGAGACGATGAGCAAACGGCAAAATTGATGATATGGAGGGGATGGAGCGAACGACGAAACAGACCACGAAAGCCAAAGATAACTCGTGAAGGAGTGGAGAAAAACGGTCGACAGAAGCTGTGGGATCGACGAGAAATAGAAGGCAAAAGTCACGATGCAATAGAAGGTGGAGACTCACAGCTCGGTCTCCCTCTTCACGTCTTTATTGTCTCCATCTCACCCAATGGTCTTCTCTTTCCTCTCATCCATCCCCCAAAGCTCTCCTCAGGTGTCTGCCAGAACCTCTCCTGGCGTCTGCCGTTGTCTCCACCGATAAAAGACAAGCTGTCCAAGTAAAATGAACAAAACGTCGAGGAAATCAAGCCACAAGGATGACCTCGCTTCCAGCAAAAGAAGAATCCTTCATCTCCGTTTGCGCCGAAAGCAGGGTGGGCGCGGCAATTTGTAGGAGCTGCGGCATGGCGGGCGAATTGAGCGTGGGGTGAGCGACAAACGATGGCAAGAGCGAAGGGAACAGAACCGAAAAAGCAAGAGCATCAGAAAGAGTGATGGTTGGAATTATCTCATGTTCACATTCGAGACCTCGGTCAATAATGTCGTTCAACAATGTCTTCCTTAATCGTGAGGTGAATACCTGAAAGAATTCATTAGAGATGCAGTCGTCTGAGCTGAGGTTGACATACCTAGCCATTTAAGCCTGCAAACGGAAGCCCTTCTTGCTCTGCATTAGATTTAGAGCCAATCTTCGTCTGTGACAGCCCTTCTTCCTCTTGCATTGAGCATTGAAGCCTGCAATTCGACGGCGCGCTCTGATTATCGCGTCCGTCGAAATCCCTCGTAGCAGCATTGGCAGGTCGACTGCCATCCATTCAAAGCGCGATGCCGTCGTCTGGGTTGTGCCCGCGCGATGTCGTTTGTCGTCTCTCTCCCTTCGTCTTTACAGCCAGACCAAAAACCCCCCAACAAGAAGAGAAAAGGCACCAGAGGCGTCGCAGTCAAAATCAACGATGACTCGCCTGCATGCCCCGAGCTCGGCTCAGAGCGCGTGCGAAATGTCATGGCCAATTCGCCGAACGGGCAAGAAGCGGTTCTGATGATTGCGAGGGGTGAGGAGAAGGAAGACAGCCTGGTTGGACTCGATGCTTCGGCTGAAAGCCTGGTCAAAAAGTGCCATTGGGAATGTCGCTTGTTAGACTGACCTTTGCTTCAGACTGTGAAGCGTTGGAAGTCTCTAATCTCAGTCAACACCCTCTTCCAGTGAATGGTGGTCAAACCCGAATACGATGGGTTGGACATGACGTAGTGAACAGCTTCCAATTGGAATGAGCTGGTGATATCGCGTCAGACAGGCTATTCTCGAGGAAAGCTGTGGTCGTCGAGTGGGAAAGACTTGGTCTCCGGTTGAGGGCGGTCACCCTTGGTCGTGGATTCAGCGAAATCCTTTGTCTTGATTCGAGGATCGAGGAATATCTATCTGGGTAAGCAAGCGCATCAGGAACCATGTCAAGGCAGGTTACAAGGGCGACAATTACCTGAGAATACCACCCTCGTAACCTAGCGGTCGAGACATCATAGAGAAACACATTTGTGGTTGGACATGACAGTGAGAGGAAGACCACAACAAGGCCCAATTTGGACAATCGTTCCAACGCTCAATTCGATCTGAATACCAAGTCAAGGCAGATTTACATTCAGGTTGAATACAAGGGACGAAAATACAATAGCCAGATGTTCAGGTACATAGGCGCGTCAATTGAATATGGTCCTTGACCGGCTTCGAGAAACCTTTTCTCCCCCAACGCAATACACGCTCCTTCACGTCGTCGCAAGTATCGGCTTTGACATCCTCAAAGGTATATGCGAAACGTCTAGCCAACGTCGTGAAAGTATCCTGCGAGCCACAAAAGGCAGATGACGCAGCGCTTTGGATGAAGTCGATTGAATCCGGCTCCACACTATGACCCAATTCAACGCCAATGTCTGCATTGAATCTTGGTTCATCACGTTGTCTGGCATCTGCATCGACTGCTGTCAAACCCAGTCAACAAAAACCATCATTGTAATAGTTGCAACTCACCCTCTCGAGACCGCCTATTTCTCCTCAAACAGTAACATTGGTCCTATTCGTCAAACTGCCAGCGCCTGTAGGATTCTGACCAGGCAGCGAGAAGGGAAATTATCGAGAGAGAAAACGTCAAGGAAAAAGTGGCGCGAAAAAGGATGGGTCTCTTGTTGCGGAAGACTTCTTGCAGTGTGACGACTGGAGGCTGGAGACTGACTGGCACTCAAAAGTTAAGAGCAGTGGCGGTGGTGAGAAAGTGGCGAGTGACGTAGAGAGCTAATGTTGCGTCCAGGATTCGGTGGAGGTTAACGATGTCACCGAGCCGAGTCGGTCATCGTAGGAAGCGAGAAAATATCTCGATATGCACCAGTCAACTGTGGAGAGAATGACGCCCGGAAAATCTGAGGGGATGATGATTGCAAAAGCAAAGTCAGAAACGGCACAACAGCGCTTTAAAGCTACAAAGGCTGAATAGGAGGACGCACAGATTTCGATCATTGTGGCTACCTCGCAAAAGACCAAAAGCGCTGCTTGCTTCGAAGACCGTGCGCGCTCCTTGCTTGAAGCAATTCGGTGCGCGCATTGCTCGGAGCACAAACTTCGGTGTCGTCTTGTCGGTGGAGCGAGTGAAACCGTGAATGGGCTAAGGCAACAAATTTGGCTGGGAGGCCATCAAGGCGGTGCAGCGTAAAGTTCGAGCCGACGTGAAGAGTCTGCATGAATTAACGGAATGAATTGGGTTTGGGAATGGACTGAATTGGGCCAAGATGGATTGAATGTGCGTCACAAATACGGCTGATAAGAACAAAAAAGAAATTCAAAAAGAGGAACCGGGAGAAAAGGGCAAAAAACGCACCAGAACAAGCTCTTTATCCCACCGAGTCATTCTTCAGCCAAGCCCTCTATCCCAAAGCGACAAGACCCGGAGACCAGGAAAGATTCTGTGAAAGAAAAGGGACTTTAGGTTTGATACAGGTGCCTGATTGACTTGACTCACCGAAAGAATGGCACGCCTGCTCCCACCTGCGAACAGTGGAGTGGAGTTGCGGCCCTTCTCATCCCACCGCGTCATTCTACCGTGCGCGTGAGCCGCAAAAGGGCGTTCCGTCTTTGGCGCGCGGGTCCTTGGATGCTGAGAGACGCAGGGGATAGTAATGAGCATTCACAGCTATAATCGTTCGAGTTAGCTCGAAGAAAAAAGATCTAGCAGCAGCAGCTCACCAAGTCGATTCCGTGCTCATCATGGGAGCCTTCTCTTCTTTCTCACAAATCTCTCTCTGCAATTCCGATGCCGAATAGCCGTCAAGCACCTTCAATTGTGCTCCCAAGCCCTTGACGAGGCTAAAAGTCGAGCTTGGTCTTGTCAACGATGGGCTGTAAAAATATCAAGAGCGGTCCGTTGACACAAATAATGACGAACCTTTCGTTCAGATTGTACCGTTGACAACGTGAAAGGTGTTGAGGTTATTCAGCTTGACCGACAGTCAGTCGAGTGCCTTGGATGGAAGGTAGACCAAAGCTCACGGATATTATTCTGTTTACGGCCCGTCATGACGCTCGTTGCGGTTGTATCGTAGTCGCCAGCTTGAGCCAGTGTACACCGAAACTGGCCACGCTGGTTGACGAGCAAAACGAAAAAGTTGGTCGATTTTTAGGCCAATGATTAGTCAACGTTGGTTGGCGCAAACGAATAGGAGTACAATGTTATTTTTTGCCACAAGGTTGCTGGAGATTTCGTCAATGTTGAGGCCTTGAGAGATGAAGACTTTCCGCTGTGAATGGCGTTGGGCAAGTCACGTCCTGTCACACTGTGACGAAGCGCCTCGGGAGAACGAAGAGCCAGTGCTGGGCGCTTCAATTTGTTTCCAGCCTCCACCTTGAACTAATAGAATACTCTTTTGTGTTTTGTTTCCAAAACCTTCTTTAGGCCCTTTTCTGCGCGTCTAGAGCGCGGTCTCTGGAGATGTAGACTCCCAGCTTTACCAACAAATTCTACTTGACTCAGGATTCAAGCAAGATTGCAAGGCATTGATTATGAGGAGACCCTTAAGCTCATACAAACGTACAAATCAGATTCATTCACCTGAGCACTGTGCCATATAATCCTGGCTTTAAGGAATGTATCACCTTGGATAAACATGAGAAGACATACTTATATTGATTATTTGCTACAGCTCATCTATCCTGGATCCACCCAAGTTCATATACTTCATTGTTGGAGAGGTCTTGATGCAAGTGGGACCTAGAGGAGTCAGGTTGGCTGGGGTCAAACATCATCTTGGACTGCCTGCTGTTTCACAGAACTGTTCAGCTCTGAAGCTCTGGAATCAAGTATACTAGGTCTTGTACTGCATCAACTCCAGGGATATCTGGCCCAATTTAAGGTTAGGACTATGTAGATTGTAGGTATTGTGATACAGTGAGCTCTGGAGCCCATTCATTCTTATCCTGTTCAGACTTGGTCTTTTCATTTTATTTCAACTTGTTGGCTTTGGTCTTAAGTTCAGTCTTTGAACTTTTGACTGGGTTTTTTGGGTTCAGAGCTTTGGAGGGAGAGATGAGGAGAGACATGGATTAGTTTCTGTCATTTCTCTTCTCTTCTTTTGCAATGAATTTCATGATGGTTTTTGGTGTTGTTTATGAGCTGGTTGGTGCTGCTTTCTTGATTGCGGGTTTCTTTTGTGTCTTGTCTTTGTTTTTTTCCCCTTTCTTTGACAGCATTGTTCACTCATTTCTATACAAACATCTCTAATACTCCTACCTCAGCTCTGGCGAACCTGCCTCAATGCAGGCCTCCCCATGCTAGTCAAGACATTTGAGGATCCAAAGTATTTGGGGAGGTTGACTGTGAGTAATTCTTCTTTGGTGGCTTATCTTTGTTCATGCTGCTCCTGTTTCTTAACTTATTTCTTCTTTTGCTTACTTCCTAATCCCCCTTTTCTCTTATATCTCACTCAATGCTTACTTCCTACTCCTCAGGGTCTGGATAAACCCCTCAAAGAAGGGGAAAAGGCAGTCTGAGAGATGGAGGCACTGGATTTGGAGGATGAGGATTTGGGAGACGACTTTCAAGTGATGAACACAGTGACACAGGTCCAATGAGCTGCTTTTGATTCCACTGTCAAGCAGGGAAGCTGAAGGAAGAGAGCAATGAGATCAGCAATGAGAAGGTACAAGAGAAGATAGAGAAAATGATTGCAATACTACTTGTGAATTTTATTCTTTTGTATCATTTTCTTACAATTCAGCTTTTGAAAGAGTTAGTTTAACATTTGTTCCTGGATTTTATACTTGGCATTGAACAAAAGTATATTTGTTTAGACAGTAGACGATACAACTGTGGTGTACCCTGGTATATCTTCTTCATGCCAAGTCCCATCCAATGCTTCTTCTTCTGAAGTTGGTACCCTAGAAGCATCATCCAACTTGTTGAGGTAGTATTGGCATACAATCTTCTCTTTCTCAACCCCTTCCAAGTTTCCATAATTCATCAGGGCCTCACTAAATAATTTTTTTGCATCATTGCTGTTGCCCTTTTTCATATGTGTCCTTCCTAGTTCAAGAAAAATGTTGGCAGTGTCTCGTTGATGTCCATATGTCTTTGCATGCTGGAGACCCTCCTCCAAAGACCTGATTGCCTTGTCATATTCTGCCTTGGATATATAGATCTTGCCAAGGGCCCAAAGAGATCTTCCAAAATAACCCCCAATCTGCTTCCATTCACTGACTGCCAGCACAGCCCACCTTTCTGCCTCATCAAGTTGCTGGAGACGGTGATGTGCATCAGCAAGATGATCAGCACATTGTGCCCTTTCAAAGGGTAAATCTGAACAGAAATCTCTTGCCCTTGTGAGATTTTCAAGGGCTTTTGAATGATTGAACCAACGTGAATGTGCCTCTCCCAAAAGTATTAAGCAACATGCCATTGCATTCTTCCACTGTTCACCATCCTCATCAAGTAGTTCCAGTTCCTGCTGTGCCTGTTCCAAGAGAGGGATTTCATCAAATGAAGAATCCATGAGAGCAGAGACCTGTGCAATGTCAATCAATGCCCATGCTGCAGGTGTTGGCTCTGAAGCAGCAAGATATGCATCTCGGGCAAGATTATGCTGTTGGAGAGACTCTTGATATTGACCAAGAGTATAAAGAATGGCTGCATAGCAATCGTAAACATGCCCAACACCAACAAGTAGATTTGGATCTGTGACATTCTGCAGAAGCTTCACTGCATGTTGAATGACCTCTGTTCAGGGTCTGACACGATACTGGTGCCATGCCAGAGTGTGAAGTGCATTGATGACATCCAAGTTCGACTCTGATGTCTGAAGGAGGATGGATTGAAGATTGATTTCCTCAATTGCCCTTGCATCCATATGATTTTGGAAAGACTGCTGGCCTAGAGTGATGCAGTTGTACTGTTGCAGGAAACTGCAAGCTGCATTGACCATTGAATCATGGATGTTGGTGGGGAAATTTGAGGGGTCAAGAAGATAAGACCTGATGACTGGAAGAACAAAGTATGTTGTTGTCCTTCGCTCCAAAAGTGATGCCTCTAAGAGTACTTGAAGTGCACCATTGAGGTTTCTGAGATTTTGTGCCCACCATTGTTGAAGTGTCTCAGGTGATGTGCCAGAAGGCAACATGGCAATCATCTGCAGGAGTTGAGCAGCATTGAGCTCATTCTTGACCAATGAGCTCTCCAGTGACATACAGATCGACACTGAGACACTGTTTTGTCGGTCTGATCCTTGTCTAGATCCAAGCATAGAAGTACCAGTGGCCTGGTATCCTGAGATCAACTGTGCAGCTTTTTGTCCAGTATTCTTCCCATATCGTGCCATAAGCTTCACTGCCAATGCCATATGCCCCAGCATTTCAAGAAGCTCTGAAAGCTTGGAATCCTCTTGTGACTCTGGGTGAATTGAGCTGAAGAGCTGATGAGATGCTGCAGGATCTAGTGTTTGAATTCTCATCTCCTTCCATTCAATCTCCTCACAAGGAGCGACTGTTGCTCGCATTGTCACAAAGAGTGCAACATGTGGAAACTGTGCAATGTCCTGTAAGATGCGTGCCATGGTGCCTCTAGCTTCAGGTGCATTCCATGGTGTTTCAAAATTGTCAAGAAGCAAAATGATGGGTTTGGAAGTTTTCCGCAATTCATTGAGAATATCCTCCAGTGTGTTATGAGTATCCACAGTGATGGCCAGTGAATTATAGAGGATATGAAGGAACATTTCTGGTGATGTTGCTTCATCACATGGGACCCATAGACTGTTTTTCCTTGAGTAAAACTGCTTCATGGCAGGATGTGCCATTACTTTGAGTGCTGTAGCTGTCTTTCCCTGTCCGCCAGCACCAAGCAGAGCAAGATGAGCAGATTTGGGAGAGGATTTTGGTTTTGTGGTGAATACTCGAGAAAGTCGAGCAAGTTTGAATCGAGATGATGATGATTTTGCTGTGAGAATCTGAACAATGTCTTCGATCTCTTGGTCACGGCCAAAGAGCTTGTCATTGGCTGCTGGCATATAGCCACGAGCATGATGAGTTGGGCCCTTGGCTTAAGGGGATATTGAGCTGCATTCAAAGTCAAATAATAATGGACTCACCAGCAGGATAATTGTGATTAATGGTGTTGTGGGAATTGACATTTCCGCCGATATTTCCTGTTTCTCTTCAGCAAGCATCCACATTGAAGTAAAAGTGTATCTCACCAAATGAGCTGTTCTCAACTGTATTATGCATCTGAGAGCCAGAGGTGGCCATGCTACATCCAAGGTGGGAGGGAAACAACGTGAAGGTTCTGGAGAAGCTGTTAAGCGCTGCACAGCCAAGCTATGCATGGCAGGGCATGTGACATTGATTGTTCTAAATTGGTTCCCGAAGTCTTCGGAGCGCCGAGGATAAGTACCCCAGCAACAACTTGACAGATTTATTCCGAACTTGATCCTCTCTTCGATCATCACATCAGAGATGTGTCATACAAATTTCAACAAGCCGAGCCCTGATTTGGATCATGAGTTTGACACTTATCTCAATTTGAGGACAACAACAATATTCAGGCTGAGTACTTTCTACAAAACATGGGTTGGAGGGTGATACATGATGCAGAGGTCAAGTATGATCCCGACCATGTTTGAGAGTCCATTGTCAGAACCCTTTATTGTCAGCACTGGCAGAAGATTCATTGTCAAGTGTTCAACCTTATGGATCCACATCACAGAAAGACTCAGCTTCCTTGGTCAATAATCAAAGAGTGGTATCCTCCATCATCTGAAATTCAGGAAAATACAACCCCCACTGATCTGTTTACCTATGGAAATGCCAGAATAACCACTATCTTTGATTCATTATAGTGACTGAAGAAATGTCTCAAAAGGATGTGATAATTGATAGAGCAAACCATAGCCTACATCATCTGGGATGAACACTGTTGGAATAGAAGACAAAGTACATGCAATCCATCAATTTCAGTCCAAGTCAACTTGTCAATTTCACCCAGGTACCCCATCTCCTTCCAATATTGTATTTCTTGACCTCAACTATGTGATTAGAAGTTTGCTAGGCCAGTGAGAGCTCGTTGTAGGCAGGGCAGGTCTTGCGACAAGGTATCATTTGAGCTGTGAGAACAGAGTAAGCTTGACTCAAAGAAGAAGGAAAACAGAAAAGATAGCAGGAGCAAAGTCAAAAGGAAAAGGAAAGATGATAAAAGGACATATAACAAAAAGGAGACCCAAAGACATAGGGATGTGCACAGTCCATCAACGGGTAAAAATGGGTACGGAAATTTATGACCGTCCATCAATGGGTGGCTCTGAAGCTCGAACGGAGACATGACTGCTGTCAATGGGGACAGACATTCACTTCAATGTTTTGAGCTTCCAAAACTCATTTCATATCTTCAACAAGACTTCAGGTACTGTAAAACTTGAATATTCGGTCACAGACACACAGAAACTGGCTGACCAAATGGTCATTATCTGGTTAAGTATGGTGAATTGAAGTCATTGAGTTTACTCAATGACTCTATAGTTCAGAAAGATACTGACCCCGAACTCTCAGTACTAAAAAGTGCAAGAAACAACCAAGATTGGGAAGATCGAGACCACGGCGGGGCACGTAAGAATACCCGACTCCTGACCCAATCGGGAAATAGAGCGGGGCGGCCACTACGGTATGTCAAATGGAATGCTCTAGAAAGTCAAGACCAATTCTAAGAGATAGTGAATACTAGTTTCTTTGCAGCTCTCTAGATATAAATGCTGTAAGACCTACTTTTTCAAACCCACCCTGATGGACCATTGAAACGGTCTTTGACAGGGTTAACCTGTCTCATCATCCATCCATTGACTTGATGTCTCCCACCTCAGACAGAACAGGTACGGGACCCATTGCACGGATCTGTCAACAGTCGGCGACAGGGATGGTGCACATCCCAACGAAGACATTTGTCGCAGAATAGCAATGGCGCAAACAAAGTTCAACTCACCTTCATGCTTTGCTTCCATCCCGTCCCAAATCATCCTCACACACTCCTTCAACAAACTTGCTGTATCCCCAGCTTGGAAATCTTCGAGCGAGGGTGGTGGTTTGGGTCAACCATGAGTGCTTGACCTTGTGCTGAGCCAGAGCCTGGGACAGCGTCACAAAATCCTTTGAGAAATGAAGACGAAGACAAGCCTTGTCTTGGTCCACCACTGACCTCATCGTCGAAACTCTCCTCTTAACAGAAAACGTCCCATCCACCTCAACATCTCATTCTCCGTGCTGTCGTGAATGTAGCGCTTGGGCGTCTATGTGGCTGTGACCTGCAACATGATCAAGTCAGCATGCAATTCTGTTGCGAATCTGAAAAAGGAATAGGAAATGGAGAAAAGAGAATGTCAAGAAGAGAGAAGAGAGGCACGAAGTCCAGAAACAAGTAGCCGAACACTGCATGAACCACAAATGGAGCGACTAAAATGAGCCAACGACTGAACTAAAGAAACAAGGAAAAGAGTGAACGAAGGAGGAAACGAAAGCCAATGAAAATTTGTGAATGAATAGTGCCAAGGAGCAAGGAAACCATCTCTGGATCCACCAGTACCAATAGGCAGCCACAACTGTGGCTGGAACAATTCCGAAAGAATACAAAAAGAATAAGCAAAGGAGTAGAAGAAAACAAAGTCGTGACAGAATGGAAGAAAGACCAAAATCGCGGATAACTCGGTGACCACTGGTGGTACCAAGTATGATCACATGGTGGTACAAACATAGGCCACCAGTGGTCAGGACTGTAACCACCAGTGGAGTATGGTCTATGTGGTAACACTAATAATATGAAACCAATATAAGGATACTAAGTAGTTTACAATGCATTAGATGTATCAATGGCAGTACCATTGAAGCCAAAGTTGAAACTAACCTGCCTCTCTGCCACGGTTAATTCTAACCAGGCTTTGAAGGTGAAGCAGCAGTTGAAACTAACCTTGAGCAATGGTTAATTTCAGACAATGCTGTGAAGAGAGTGCAGGTTGAAGGTAATTTTGAGCTGCATCTGAGCCACGGTTAAATGGAGCTAAATAGTGACCAGAAAAGCTTAGGTTGAGAGTAACATTGACCATGGTTGTGGTTAATTCAGACCTTGTCACTGAAGAGGCACGGTTGAAACTAACTGTGCTGGGAGGTGAGCTTGAGTTGAACTCCAGATTAACCTTGACAAAGCACAGCCAGGTTAATACAAACCTGGTGCCAAAAAGGCAGCTATGGCTGCACTGGGACATTGCAGTAGAAATTAACCTTGACAGACAACAGCCATTTGTTTGGGGTGGTTGCAAGTCAAAGCTAACCTTGGACCTGACCTACCTTGAGGTTAATTTTAGGTGATACTAGTGTTCTTTCTGCTAGACATCAGAACTAACCTCCAGCCTTCAGCTCAAAGTCAAAGCTAACCTTGGACCTGACTTACCTTTGCGGTTAATTTTAGCCTTCAGTTTAAATGGAAATAATCAGCTGAAATCAGTGATTGAGCATGATAGGCGGTGCCATGGGGTGATCAGTTGATTCATGTGATTTGACGGCTGAAGTTTACATCAGTAGTCGCATCATTCCGCCATCAGGCGGCCCGCATTTCCATTTTGGGAAGTAGGCGCGTAAGAAATAGGCGCACATCCTTTAAACTGGATTCCAGTATATTGAGAGCTTTCCAGAGAGCTTGACTTGTTATACGTAGCTTTACTTCATGTGCTAGATCTCTTCTGGCCAATAATGAGCTTGGGATTATTTCCATCTAGTGAATTTTGAGATGTGGCCTTGAGCTGTATATGCCCGAAGGGGGGGTAACTCTCTGAATTGAGGTTGGAGGAAGAAAAATGATGACTGGACAAAAGATCTAGCTTGCAAATGTCTGATCTCAATGAACCATGGTCTAAAACATATGGCCCACTGTAGAGAGTAGGGTTCAATAATTCAATTCATTAGATGTAAACTCATTGGAAGTGAATTTTGGAAAGGAGTGCCCAAAGAATTCAGGTATATGATTCGGACTGCATAGGCCAGGTCAGAACATGCTTTATGACACAGCCAGATCCTTGATTCAAAAGGGGTGGATGGAACAGTTATGTGGCGCATTTTTGACATTTTATACTCACTGTAATGCCCCAAATGGAGTTTGAAGCCTCCAAAGAACTCGCCATGTCCTCTAAATATAGTTTACCTAGCTCGAAAGTTTATTCATTCTGTTTATGCAAGCCTACAAGCTGTGATGTCTTCAGCTCATTTAGGCTCTCTCCTTTAACATGTCATCAAGGGCGGTCACAGCTAGGCTGCAATTGGTTATACTCATCTATCACTATCAAGGGCCCTCCACGCTAAAAGCTTGACATATTTCAAAGGCATTGGATGAATGTGGGGCAATTTGGAGCAGATCAATATGATTACTGAAGTGATACAATCAAATCCAATAATGCGATGACATAGAATTAGTATTTGGTATGTATATATCATTTATCAATACATATAAAACATCTCAGTCACCTGATGCTGATTAATTATTTCGTTATCGCTTATTAATTAAATGTCAAATCATTTCGGCATCAAGTTGAGCGCTGGCGAATCAAGCGCGCAGGTCACACGTTGGTTCGGATATGTCAGCGAGTGCCAAATTTGCCGCCCGGTCATGCATTGAGTTAAAAATACATTAGTGAGCGCCGAATTGGCGCCGGCATGGCACGGAAACTTCGGATGTGTCAGCAAGTGCCAAATTGGCGCCGCCCGGTCATGCATTGGGTTAAAAATACATTAGTGAGTGCCGAATTGGCACCGGCGTGGCACGGAAACTTCGGATGTGTCAGCAAGTGCCAAATTGGCACCGCCTGGCCATGCATTGGGTTAAAAATACATTAGTGAGTGCCAAATTGGCGCCGGCGTGGCGCGGAAACTCCCGGACTGCCGCATTGCACTGTTAAGCTTTTAATATCCGCACCTGCTGTTAACAGCCATCTACACTGCAACTGCAACTGCATCCCAATCCTCATTTGTTCAGTCTGCTTTGATCATACCTTTGTAGATCTGTTTATTTGTGTGTTTTCTACATTGTGGCCTGCTTATTGGGCTATTTGTGGAGGTCTTTTGCTTATCTGATTTCGCTTTTTTGGCCATAGATCTGTCATATTTTTGGGAGAAACTGCATTCCAGAGTTGTACTTTGGGCTGTTGTTGGTGCTTATTCCTCTGATTCCCTGGATATTGAAGAATCTGTGCCATTTGAAGGTATTTTGATCTCTATCTGAATTCGCTTTTTGTAGCTTATGTAAGACAGATCATTCCTGTCCAGAAGCTGTAAAATCCAACAGTTTTGCATTCTGAATTGACATTAGAGTGTTCTTCTGTGCTCAATCATTGGGTTTTGACAAGTTTACCCTTTTGAGCTTTCTTTGAAGTATGATTCCTGTTTCATTTCACTTTTTATAGTAGCTCATATCATACAGGATCTCTCTTATACCCTCAGTTCATATTGCAAGGTCACTCTTTTAGCAGTAAATGACATGTATGTTACAATTTCATTTAATTCTTGGGTTTATTGACTGATTTTCATGTTTAATATATTAGGGAGACTCCTCCAACAACACCACAGCGCCAGTGCAATGTAGAACGTCAAAATGAGCGAAATAATCGTGTTATGAGTACTCCACAACATCGCCGGCTTCCTCAGCCAGTCCCTGATATAAGTTTTGCTCCCCGGGGTCCCAGGGGTGATGATCCATTTATGGATGTGGATGCTGATGGACAAGCTCTTCGCCTGAGCCAGGGAATAGGTGCAGCTGTCCAGGCCCTTCCCCCTTTTCCAGTTATCAGAACACAAAATCCACCGGTATGTAATGATATATTTTCACATCCAGGATGCTTGATTCTTAATAACTTTTCAGGCAATGAATCAACCTGTTCAGAGAGATTTAAATCTGCAAGATAGATATCCTCATTTACCTCCAGAATTACGTGCACAGCTAGCTTCTGTGGCTCCTCACCCAGGTCCAAGAGGCCGGGGGCGTGGTCGTGGTCATACTGCTGCTGTGAATATTGAGGCTGGACCTTCACGAGGACGTCCACGGCTTCCATCTCCTGTTCGTTCACATTCACGTTTGCCTTCTCCATCTCTTCGTCCTGTGGGACGTCCACGAATAGCTTCACCTCCACATCACTCTGTGCATCCAAGGATGGCTTCATCACCCCGTGGACTTTCACCTCCACATAATCCAGTGGGTCGCCCACGAATGCTTTCTCCACCTCCTGCCAATTTGGAGGATGGTCCTGATGGAGGTTTTGAACCTCCTCAACAGGATGATGATTTTGATGGCCCACCAGAAAGAAATCTTCCTCCTGCATTCTGGCCTGTGAATGATGAGAATGATCCTTTATTTGAAGCAATAAATCTGGGGCGCATGAACATAGAATGTTCAAAATGCCATGCATTACATTGGCTTTGTGAGCGTTTGAAGTCATCGTCTGACAGAAATCCACGCTTTGGGACTTGCTGCCTTGATGGAAAGGTTCTGCTTCCCCCACTTGAAGCTCCACCCCGAGAGCTGAAAGAGCTGTTTGAAGATGTTGATAATCCTGATGCAAAACATTTCCGGGAGAATATTCGTCAGTATAATGCAGCTTTTGCATTTACATCTCTGGGTGTAAAGACTGATCAGAGTGTCATGGATGGTGGAGGCCCTCCTATTTTCAAGATCCAAGGTGCACTCTATCACCAGTTGGGTCAACTGCTGCCTGGAGAAGATCCACATGGGCAAGCTCTACCAGCCAAGTATGCGCAGATCTATTTTTTTTGACACAAATGAGCAAATGTATGTTCGTGATCGGAACAACCAAATTCGCCATCAGCTGAAGCGCAATGTCATCAATATCATTCAAGATGTTCTTCATCGATACAATTTGTATATTCCTATATACAAAACTGCTTATGAAAGGCTTCAGGAGAACCCAGATGCTCCAAATCGTATTGCCCGGCTGCATTTCACAGCTAATACAGATCAGCGACGATACAACTTACCTACCGGTGGTGAGGTTGCTGTTATTGTTTCAGACAGAAATGATCCTGAGGCAAGGCGTGATGTTATATTGGAATTACGTACTCCACAGGGTTTGGCACGAAAGAGAATATCAGACTTCAATCCTGCATATCAGCCTCTTCTGTATGTCCTCCTTTTTCCACGGGGAGAGCATGGCTGGCATCTCAATATTCCACTCAATCTTCCTGAGCGGGAAAATAATAATGCAAATCATGATGAGGATGAGGAGCATGAACCGCGACCTGGCGGTAAAAAGCAGAAAAAGGTCACCCAGCTGGAATATTATGCTTACCGATTCCATTTTCGTGCTGCACAATATTCATCAGTGCATCTTTTTTTGGCCCGTTTGCTTTTCCAGCAATATATTGTTGATGGGTGGGCTCAGACTGATCAAGCACGGCTGTCCTGGCTCAAGCACAATCAATCACAGCTGCGGGTTGAGCTTTACAGTGGTTTGGTTGATGCAGTACATGCCAATGGTGATGTTGAAGCCAGTGATATTGGTCAACAATTCATTTTGCCCTCATCATATATTGGTGGAACAAGAAATATGTTTCAGCTTTACCAGGACTCTCTGGCTCTGGCCCGGAAATTTATCAAGTCAACTTATTTTCTCACTGTCACTTGCAATCCAAACTGGAAGGAGATCAGAGATGAGCTCCTGCCTGGACAGAGCCCCAATGATCGACCAGACCTTATTGTCAGGGTATTTAGGGAGAAACTTTGGATTCTCATTGACAAGATCAAGAAGGGCCTTTTAGGCAGGCATGTTGCTCATGTCCTCACCATTGAATTCCAGAAGCGAACCCTGCCACATGCCCATATATTGATTATGCTTGGCCGAGAATGGTGGATTGTAGATGCTAACATGGTTGATCAAGTGATCTCTGCTGAGATTCCAGATCGTAATACACATCCCCGTCTCTATGATTTGGTCACCACTTTGATGATCCATAATCCATGTGGTGAACACAATCCCAATGCTCCATGCATGAAAGATGGAAAATGCAGCAAAGGCTTTCCCAAGTCCTTCCAAGAGACAACAACCATGACTGAAAATGGCTATCCAGTCTATCGTCGTCGTAACAACAACAGGAGCTTCCAAAGACGAGGCAATGGGCCTCCTATTGACAACCGATGGGTGGTTCCATATTCACCTATGATTACATTGTTGTTGGAATCTCATGCAAACTTGGAGTGCTGTGTTTCAGTACGAGCATTCAAGTACATTCATAAATATGTCTACAAGGGCCATGACCGGGCTACAATGGCATTTGGGGTTGATAAAGATGAGATAAAGCAGTATTTGGATGCCCGATATGTTGGTGCAACTGAAGGTCTCTGGCGTATCTTCCAATATAACATGCATGAAGAGGTACCAAATGTTATACGCTTACAGGTAAGCACTTTCAAAATTATATCATCTATTTGTGTCATCACTAATTTTTGGGATACAGGTACATTTACCTGGAGATAGACAGGTGACCTTTGATGAGGAAGAGAATGTTCTGGATGTCATTGCACGTGCTGAAAATGCATCAAGCACATTAGAAGCATTTTTCAAAGCTAATGCTGATGAAGAGAAAAAGGAACAAGAATCAGGTGTCCATATCCGTATAGCACGTGATCTGCTATATCAGCAATTCCCTGAGAAGTTTGTATATCAGAAAAAAGAGAAGAAGTGGACAGTACATCAAAAAGGGGGAATTGCTGTTGGACGTATGATCTTTGCACATCCTTCCTCTGGAGAGCGCTTCTATCTAAGGCTTCTATTGACAATTGTGCGAGGTTTGTGATCTTTTTTATGTGCAAGGTTTATTTTTTTTGTTGACCTCTATATCAGGTCCTACTTCTTTTGAAGCTCTCAGGACTCACCAGGATCATGTTTATGGCACATTCAAAGAGGCATGTCTGGCACGTGGGCTTCTCCAGGATGACAGTGAATGGGCACAATGTCTTCAGGAGGCCTCACAGATGCAAACTGGATACCAGCTTCGTCGTCTCTTTGTTATCATTTTGCATGACTGCCAGCCCACCCAGCCTTCTGAGCTTTGGTTACAGTTCAGAATGGATATTTGTGATGATTTGAAACACACATTAGAACGACGACATAACATGGTTGATGTTTCTGATGATGATGTCTATGAATATGGGCTATATCTGATTGAAATTGAGCTGATGGCATTCAAGACATCACTCAAATATATACTTGGGATGCCTTATCCCAACTTTGATCGTTGGAATCAGGTTTTGGGCAATCCTTTGATTGCTGAGCAGTTAGCATATGATGTTGATGAACAGAGACAGCTTGCCAATGAGCAGATTCCAAAGCTCAATGTCAAACAACGAGTAGCATTTGACAAGATTGTGCATGCTGTTCAGAGTAGAACTTCAAAACTCTTCTTCTTGCATGGGCCCGGTGGAACTGGAAAAACATTTACCTACAACACTATCTGCTATTTACTTCGTGCAGAGAGACGTATAGTCTTATGTGTTGCTTCATCTGGAATTGCATCCCTGTCGCTTATGGGTGGTCGCACAGCTCACTCAATGTTTCGCATTCCACTGGAACTATATGCCAATCGTCCTTGCAGTGTCAAAAAAGGCAGTGATTTAGCAAATATGATCAAGCAAGTTGAACTCATCATTTGGGATGAAGTTCCTATGCAAGATCGTCATTGTCAGGAAGCTGTTGATTTGACCTTCAAAGATATACGGAACTGCAGAGATCAGCCATTTGGTGGTGTACCTGTTGTCTTTGGAGGTGACTTTCGGCAGATTCTACCAGTCATTGTTAAAGGTCGGCGGGAAGAGATTGTTGGACAGTGTCTTCAAGCCTCACGACTGTGGGCAGATGTTGAAATCCTTTTCCTCACTGAAAACAAACGTCTGGATACTGCAGATCAGGAAGAGCGAGAATTTGCAGAGTGGCTTTTGAAAGTAGGCAATGGTACCAACACTAATCCAGATGGATGTGTTCATTTACCACCTGCCATGAAATGTGCTGAAGATACTGTAGAGTCTTTGGTTCAGGAGATTTATCCTGGCGTTGGCACTCTGGATCCCACACTGAACAATGATCAGTACTTTTTGGAAAGGACAATTTTGGCTGCACGGAATGATGAAGTTGATGAAGTCAATAATTTGGTTCTGGATATGTTTCCAGGTGAAGCAATCAACTTCCACAGCTCAGACTCTGTGCAGTTGGAAGAGGGAGTAGATGGTCATGTCGAATATCCAGTTGAGTATCTCAACACCATCAATCTGTCTGGCATGCCATTAGCAAATTTACGGCTCAAAAAAGGGGTGCCTATCATGATTCTACGAAATCTGGATCCCAAGAATGGTATCTGTAATGGCACACGAGCCATTGTTACACGCTGTACAAGCCGTGTGTTGGAAGTACGGGTTTTGGGAGGAGAGCATGCTGGAAAAACAACCTTCATCCCTCGGATTACACTGAAGTCCAAGCCATCAGATCTCCCTTTTGATTTTCAACGGCACCAGTTTCCAGTACGTCTGGGATTTGCCATGTCAATCAACAAGTCACAGGGGCAATCTGTTGACCGGGTTGGATTACATCTTGAGACTGCTGTTTTCACACATGGTCAGCTTTATGTTGCACTTTCACGATGTACATCCAGTTGACGGATCAAGGTATTGGTCAAAGAGAGTCTTAGAGAGGATTTTAAAACACCAAATATTGTATTTCCAGAGGTATTACTGAATTAAAATATATTAAGCTCTCTTTTTTCTCCAGTCCCTCATAATAAGCAAAAACAAGCTGTGGTTCCTACCGGAGGGAGAAACCTAAAGCTTGTTAGCAAGAAAATTGAACCCAAATGGCTTTCCAAATTGATCTGCGCCACAGTTCAACAGAGCCAATCCTCTGGTATCCCAAGAACAGTGCCATATAAGAGGTGTCTGAAGGTTACGTACACCAAATATATGCTATAGTCACACTTTATAACACCTGCTCATCCAATAAGCAGCAACCAAAGGGCAAATGATCAATTTGTGGCCCAATAGACTGCTACTTTGGATGCACAACAGACACTAATATAATGACTGTGAGTTAGGCAGTTCTTATGTATATGATCAGTTGACTTCCCAAAATGCCAACAGCTACTGACCTGGAACCGCAGCAATGGACTGAAAAAAAATATTGATGGCTCATCCGGGAAGCACCGGTTTGCGCAGGTCCATGACATCATTTGATCCGCCACGTCGAGGCGGAGCGCACCAAAAAGCGCATCAGAACAAATAAAGGTGGAGGACCAACCCTGACTTCCATCCAGTCCATGGTTAGATTCAATTTCGGAGCATGGGAAACTGGAGGTTAAAAGCTCAAGGTCATAGGTTAGTTTCAACCTTGTGTATCCAATAATTATCTAAGACTAACCTCGAGCCCTTGGTGAAGCATGGTTAGTCTTAACTTTCATTTCATCCTGGTTAGCCCTAACCTTGGAGCCCAATGAAAGCCGGGCACTGATGTTCCACCATTGAACTGTTAATGGACAATAGTGAAATATGAATACATTGACCAACCAATGTCCACGGGTGGTCAAGGTTATTTCCACTGGTGGTCCATGTCTGTACCACCAGTGGTCACCTTTCGTACCACCAGTGATTCATACCTTACCCCCAAAATCGCAGCTCGTCTCAATCATTATTCTCGGTCTCTTCAGCCGTGGCTCACTTGTGATTTGTCTCCGCAAAAAAGTGCCAAAAAGGAACAGGAAATACGAGACAAAACGGCACATGCCAACTAAGCCACCAAGGCTCTCGCTATACTACAAGCCAAACATAAAAGGCACAAGGCTCCAGCAAAGGAACAGAGAAAAGTTGGAAGGAAAAGAGCAGTCCAAGGCGTGAATCCGCTCACCTTTACCTCCATACCACTCCATGCCAATGTCATCGCATCCTCCACCATCTCTGTCAGTTTGCGCCAAAAAGCGCGGTGGGCGAGGCTACCAGCGAGGAATGCGCAGTCAATTGAAGGAGCTGCGGTAGGGGAGGCGAGTTGAGCATTGGGTGAGCCGCAAACAATAGTGAGAGTGAAGGGAGCAGAATGGGAAAAGGGAAGAGAAGGTTGGGAAGACAAAGACCGTTAGAAAGAGCGACCGAAAGAGGACGGTCAAATTACCTTGGAATGGGATTGGATTTCTGCTCTGAGATTTGTGTTTGAGATCTTAGCTCGTTTAACGAGTCCTTGGGGAATACTGAAAAGGATTAGTTAGAGAGGACGCCATTGTCGAGGCTAGAATAGGATACCTCTTCATCTACGACACCCCTTCTTCCTCTGCATCAGAGCCTACAATTTCACAGCACGCTCTGATCACTGCATCAGTCAAAATCCCTTGTAGCAGCATTGGGATGTCGAGTGCCATTCAAAGCGCGATGATGCCGTCGTCTCGGATGTGCCTGCACAATGTCATCTGTCTTTTTATTGCCGTGTAGCAGTGCCTCAAGAAGCCAAAGATTTCATCGGTACAACTCCGTAGAGAAATGAGATGACGATAAGAGACAAGGGTTACAATGCCCGATTTGGATGATCCGTGATTCACCAATTCACCAATTCAATTGTGGACAGGTTATCTGAATGTTATCCGGAGACTGAGCGACATATCAAGACTACGTCTGAAGGTGAATGTTGGAATAACCGATAGATAACGACTACATGAAAAAAGTTACACTCAGCGAGCAATCAGAACTATTTCCCTTTCCTGCGGCAACTCCATCTTCTGTCTCAAATCCACTATGTAAATTCGGTCTCGAGGCACCACCATCCACTAGGCCGAGTTCTGCATCCCACCATCTCGCCAAAATGCATGCCATTTTGAACGTATTTGCCTCAACGACGTCTTCCAACCATAACGAGATCGGTATACCACTGACGCAGCAGCATTGAGAAGGTGCTGGGGGAACTGAATGATGAGATCGGGAAGAGGAAACGCAATAGCACTCTCACCTTGGTGACCGAGTATTCCGACTCAACGTGGGATTCGACTGAGCTTGAGCTTTGTAGGTCTGTCTTGACCTTCGTCGGACCCGGAAATGAGAAGACTTGCTTGCAGTACTCGTGCCGCCGGCGAATAATGAGCGAAAACGGAATAGTTGACCGTTTGTTGGAGACCTTGAAGGGATACTTGTTCGAGCTTGTTAGGTCCGAGCTTGGGCTGACTGAACGAGTATACTTATTACTAGGTTGGACGGCCTGGGTTTTGGTCGACAGAGTTTGATAGAACGAGCTTGGAATAAATAAGTCTGGTAATGGTCATGGTTGAATCGGGACCAAGACACAAGGCCGCCGTCGAAAGAGCATCCAGAAAGATAACACATTGGGGACGGAAAAAATGTCGAGGGAGGACATAGTGGAAATTGCATCGAGAAAAGCGCAATGTATGATGGCCAGTGCTCGAGCCTGTAGCGCAGAACAGAGTATCGTGAATGAAACCGCCGGATGGTGTTAACTTGAAGAAATCGGGTTTGTTGAATTCAGAAGAGATCTTGCAGATTGGTTGTGGTCGTGTATTTGAGAGAGGCGGGATCATGTAATCCTTGTTCGAGAGGGATAATGTTGTGTAAGACGGTATGAAGGAGGAGAGGGAAGTTGACTCGACACAGCGCCAGGCTGTTTCGACTGTCACGACAACGGAAAATGGACAAGGGTCAGGTTAGGAAACGGAATAGCCAGATGGACCTCGCATGGACGAACTAGTAATATGGACCATCAGGAGGCGCGACGAATCAGAAGAGAAGATAGACGCACCATGATATCACTCTCCTGTCAATTCCTTTCTCCAAGTTAACTCGTCGATTTTGGCCCTATCCATCATCCCAACCGAGCAACTCAAGCGACGAGCTCATGTCCATCCGAAAACAAGGATACCAAGATGGTGATCCCAATGTTGACGAATTCCACAAGACGCTTGGAAAACTGGCGGTCGTGCTGGGGGAAAATGCATGGTGCTACAACAAAAGATGAAAGGACAATTTAGCGATCATTGGAAGTCAGATATGGTCATGGCTTAATGAAAATAAAACAAAAACCATTCAGCTCGTGCTGCGTCTTCCGAGACCTCAACAATCTGCTGTCCCTTGTCATTCTCCGGGACGCCAAGGCTCTATTGTTACCCAACACAAAATCCCAGCGATACCGTCAACGTTGAGGAGATGATGTTGAGGCTTGACTGCCAGTAGAGGACAAGCAAAAAAGCGTGCGGACAGCTTCAGAGCGATTTTTGCGACTGTGGTGCCATACGAAAATGAGAGATGGTGACACGTCGATAGTCTCCCCTAGGCAGACGGAAAATGATCAATTGTCGCACTGGTCAAACAGTCGCATTGGAAGGTCGCTGGTCTACTGACCTTTCACTCGAGGCTGCAGCGAATTCATCAGATGCTCTGAGAATCATGTTTGCAATGAATCTGGGGAAAACCGTGACAGGGTTAGACAGTGGGTACAATGCTGGGCTTGGAATGACCTTGTTTCTGCTATAAGGTTCGCCTGTTGCTCAAAGAAAGCCATGGTCTTGATTTGACGAGATCCTGTCTCAAGTCCTGTCTTGAATCTTGATTCGTGAGAAAGACCTAGGCTCGCAAGCATGTCAGAAATCCCATGTTAAGGCGTGAATACAAGGTCAATGATTACCTGAAAATTGTCTGAACGATGCCCTTGGAAATACTGTCGAAGCTCGTGAATATCAGCGGTCAAGAGAAGTCGAGAGGACAAGGAGGACAGATGCACGTGAGCGTATTTTTTTCCTTTCGCACCCATGATTCATTGGTCGAACAACACAACGACGGATCTCCTCAAGCAATTTCAGCAGAGAGGCCCATTGTTCCCAAAGCCTTCAATATTCAAATCTAGCTCCCAAAAGGCGGACATTTGGTGCTTGCCCGCAATCCTGTACATGTATTTCTGCCCTCAGTCTGCCCATTATAACAATGATTATGGCAGAATGGGCTTCTCGAGACATTTATATCGCCTATCTCAAGCAACTGTAATCGTTTTCGGACGTCATTCGGTCAGACATATGGCGACTGTCCCGCCACCGCTCGGGACACAATAATTCCAGAGAAGACGTGAAAGACCTTCCTGCAGATTGCTGTATCGACACCATGGGCTCTCATCCACAAACCCGTTTTTGACTCAGATACCAATCATATAGCCGCCTTTCATCCAGCTCTATCGACCTTGGACCCCTCGTGTCTATTATATCGATTTCGCAGACGGTAGGATCCAAAACTCTCGTCAAGCAATGACGGCTGGTAATTGCGGTCCGAGCGTCGGTGAGCCATGTCCATTGTTAATCTCAAATTGAACCTCAAATTTTCGTCTTTTCGTTTACAGGACCCTGAGCCTTGGTCAACGTCTTACTCTCTTACCAGCCCGATTTTGGATACAGGGTCAGGGCTGAATTTGATGCAACACCAGTTTTCTGCGGTCCTTAACAGCAGCCAGGTCCTATGTCTTCCCCAGTCGATACACAACCTTGCAAGGTCTTCAATTTCGCAACAAGCTCCTCCATTTTGCGATCCTCTATCCTCATTCAAGACCGTCTCGTTTCTCTTTCGACGGTTCGCGACGTGTCTCCAGAGCCAACAGTCCTTCCTTTTACACCGTCATCCGAGGCTCTCCGCCCCAGCTCAAGAGTCCTCTCGTCATATCTCCTAGTCGGCTCCAAATCCATTCTTGATATTCTGTGCTCCTTCTGATTGAGCGCTATCCGCTAACAGCAAGTAAACCTGTGATTCTAATGCTCGCCAGTGCTCAATATTTCACAGATGCTTGTATTCGAGGTCTAAATGAGCGCTTGAGGGTTTGCATCAGTCGCTGCTCGAGGTTTCACAAGGTCTTTGTTGCATAGCGGTAAGTTAATGCCCACGACATCGTCAGGTAGAATAGTAATCCACCTCGATGGTTCAAATGCAGTCCATACATCACTGTCGCTTGATATCGGATTTGTGGTTTGCCGAATTGAATATATAGAACATTTTACAAGACCACATTTCATCTACGAGAGATACAATGATACTGGCTTGCTCCATACCAAAAATACCGTGCTCTCTACAGTCCGCCTGCGACGAACTGAACTTCTTTTCAGTCGTGTGCGCATCACATAACGAAAGAGTGCTGACCTTTTGACCTTTCTGTAACCTTTCACATATCATCTCTCGACTTGGAGCATGTGTAGGATAGCTTTGGTTTGACTGTGAGCACTCGAGGTTACAGTGGATGTCGTTGCTCGTGGACCAGACGAAGCTGAAGAAGCTTTGTCAGAAGAGAGAGATTGGAGAAGAAAAAGGAAGACACGACGTACCTTGGACCTCGACCTTATCACTGTCCTGCCCAACACAATGCGTCCCATCCAGTCCGACATCTTATTCTATCTTGTCGTGAATGTTAGTGCCCGGGGATGTATGTGGCTGTGGGCTGCAAGTCAGCCACTGGTAAACGGAAAGAAGGATGATGGGAAAGAAAAGAGAGGAGATAAGCCAAAGAGTATGCGAAATGTCCATGAAATAGCGATAGCAAGGACTAAGATAGGCCTGCAATGGACCGCTCGAAGCGCGCGCCTCGACAAGCGAGGATCACAAGCTCAAAGGACGATAACGAGGCTAGGACCAATAGACGACGAGCAAACAAGTGAACCAACGCAGAAGCAACAATACCGAGGACTCGCAGACGGAGCGAACAACAAAATGGATGTCGAATTGAGACAAGCTGGGGGATCGAGAAGAAATGGAAGGAATAGAAGGAGGAAACTCACGGCGCGGTCTCTCTCATTGTGTCTTTCTCGTCTCCATCTCAACCAACCGTCGGCTCTTGCATCTCATCCGTCCCAAAAGCTCTCCTCATTTATCTCCCAAAGCCTCTCCTGGCGTCTGCCTTTGTCTCTACCAATGAAAAGACAAGCCGTCCAAGCAAAATGAACGAAATGTCGAATAACCCAAGCCACGAGGACAACCTCATGAGGAGTGCGCAGTGGATTGTAGGAGCTACGGCAGGGCGGGCGAGTTGAGCGTTGGGTGAGCGAGGAGCGATGGCGAGAGCAAAGGGAGCAGAATGCAAAAAGGGATGGAGGATTGCTGCAATAATCTTGGATTAATCTCGTCGGGGAAATATCTGAGAGAATTTGTTAGAGACGCCGTCAATGACACTAGGGTCGACATACCTGGCCATTTAAGCCTGCAAATAAAAGCCCTTCATCCTCTGCATTAGATTTAGAGCCCGCAATTCGACGGTGCTCCAGTTACTGTGTCCGTCGAAATCCCTCGTAGCAGCGCTTGGACATCGCTGAGGCTGTCCTGCACGACGCTTCGGAATTACATCTTCGTTGGTGGTGCTACGCAGGTGGCGTGATTGAGATACTGGAGATTTGGGATGACGGTAAGAGCCAACCCTTACAATGCCCAATTTGGATAGTCGGGCATTATGGTTTTGTGAGACTCTCGCTGCGGGACTAAGGTCCATGAATCAAATACAGTATTGTACAATGCGGTCAGTATACTAATATCCGCCGTTTTGATGACAAAAAGTACCCGAAAGCGGTCCCAAAAGTCAAGCGTCCCTTTCCATCCGCAACGCATACCCATCTGATTCCCACTACGTAGCGTCCTCGACTATCCGCAGCGCAGAAGCGACAAGCACAATCCTGATCCAGGTGGATTTGACGAGGTCGATTGGCGGGTTTCCTGCATTGGGTTTGGTCGCTTTCGGTGGACGATGGATGCTATCTGGTCATTGATCAGCCAACGAGGAAATACGACAAAGCGTGATCTTACCTTGATGAAGTTGGTTCAACAATGCATTGGACCAGCTGAAGGAGCTTGGCTTGATCTTCGTCTTGAGCTTCTAATGTGCATCCTAGTAAGCACAGAGGAGTCCGTCTGTCTGGGAATAATGAGCACCTCTCTAAATTTGTTCGAGCTCGTTGCAATTGGGACTGAGTGTGGGCTGACTGAATGACTGTCGTGATGGACTAGGCTGAGCTTCGGCCGAGAGAGTTTGGCGATTGTTAGACCTCTCGTAGATGAAACCAAGAGGAGAGCATGTCGTTTGACCACCAAGACTGTCCTGAATCAGAACAGAGTATCGTGAATGAGACCGCCGGATTGCACAAACTGCAAGAAATCGGGTTTGTCAAATTCGGAAAATATCTTGCGGTTTGTTGCAGAAGACCTTCTGCAAGCCCAGTCGTCAATGAAGATCGTGTATTTGGGGAGGGATTCGTGTAGTACTCAGCGAGGAATGGTGTTTTCCGATAGAATGGGACACTCTGGCCGCGAAAAGTCGAGAGAAAACGAGCAGTTGGAGATTCGGCGGGTGATGACTGCAGATCCGGCACGGAAAGACAAACGGAAGCACCAAAACCTCCGTGCTGGTCCGATTTGGATTCGTCCTGCAAAATCATGATCAATAAGGCAAATGTCCCTTTGAGGAAGGCGTACCGGATGTCCTGACGCGGGCACTGCCAATGTTCTCGCTCATCCAAAGCTCCCATATATGCTGTTCCTCTTTCACATTGGACGGCCTCAACGTCTTCGTCCCGAACGGCTACCGTTTCCTTGTCCATTGCTGACGGGCCTTAGCGGATAGAGAGAGGTGTATTCGAGGTACAGTCTAGTCCACGAGTCGACCGTGAGCCTAAAGCAGACAAAGCATAGGGTATTTGTCGAAATTTGCTATTGGTGTTCGATAATGCGAATCTCGAGGGACCGGATATGAAGCCCAGAGGCCAGAGCTTTGGTGCGAGGTATGGACAGAAACAGTTGCGACCGCTGCCAGAATACGACGTTGGTTAGACTGCCACAGAGACGAAAAATGAAGCCAAGAGAGGAGGAAGAAATGGAATTGGCAGTGCGTCGTATATGAGCTGAGAGGCACAATTAGGACGAAAGAGCGAAACAGAATAGAAAATACACGCACCAGGATATCCTTGCTCGTCAATTCCAGTCCATCTCGTCTCGGTCAATTTGAGCCAGGTTCATCATCTCCCTCCAATCATTCCCTTGGGAAGCAAGCGACAGGCTGATATAGACAAGAGATCTCAGTGTCGAAAAATCCGTGTGAGGCTCGAAAAACTGAGCATGGTGCTACAAAAAAGGACATTAGCGATTATTGCGAGCTAGTCATGGACAAGGCTTACTGAAATAGAACGGAAAGCATTCGATTTGGCTTGTCGTGTCTTCTCACTGTTCCTATCAGCGAAAGCTCCCAGGCTGCTGTCCCATCTCATCCCCCGCGAGCGGGGAAAAGCTCTATCGCCTTCTCTCATGCTACCGCTGAATTCCGAAACTCGGCCCAATGAGGCTGTCAACGACGATTGGGTTTGACCCGAGGACCAGCAGAAAGGCCCATGAAAAGTTTCAGAGCGATTTTTGCGAGCGTGGCATACGGAAATGATTGGAGCCACAAGTCGAGGACACGAGTGATTCCAGGCTGAATTTGGACTGGAAGAAGACCGGGTTGGGGCTGGTGAATCGCGGTTGTTTCCTGTGGCTGTCGACAAGCTCTGGGTGAGCCTGGAATGCTGATTCGTCGATTCGGTGTGAGTACAGTTCTCTCGCAATGGCGACTCATGCATTGAATTTCCCACTTATATCACCATAGTCCACATCTCGAGCCAGGGTGCAACGAGACTGCAGCAGCAGAAAAGATGGTCCAATTTGGGTCAATGGCTGGTGGACGACGTTGGGTTGACACGAGTGCAGAGAATACGGTGCAACAGGAAATATTTCTTGGCGTGGATATGGTTCTGGGCAAGTCACGTCCAGTCACAGCGTGACAAAGCCGCTTGATTTCAGCCTCCACCTCGAACCAATAAAATACCATCTCTTTTACCTGAGCTTTCTCTCGGCTCTTCCTCTGCACGTTCGGAACACGGTCTCCTGAGATGCGGACTCTCCAGCTTCACTGATGAATTCCAGCTTGATTCTAGGGCTGCGCACTGTCACCGTCTATAGACGGTTAGACGGGCCGTCGTACGGGGCATGTACCCTGCCCCGTCGAGACTTTTTTGAATTTATCGACGTTACGGGTCACAGTGCAGATATACCCGTTTTCACTCGTCGAAAAACAGCCGTGACGGCTGTCTAGACAGTACTTGTTCTAGTATGGTTGATCTACCTCCATTTCAGTGATCCCACAGGTCAAAGATTGACCAAGAGAGATTGAATCTACAGATTTTCCAAGTCCAGCCACCAAAGAAGTGCTTTGATGGCCTAAGCGAGCGAAGATGATCGAAAAAGGCAGTCGCGCCACATTTCCTGGTAGCTTCTGTGATGGTTTTAGGGGACATGAATTTTCCCTATTGCTTTGCTTATTGCTTATTTCTTGTTCCGACTATGACATCTTGCCAGTGGCTTTGCTTTGCTTATTGTTTCATTCGCCTCTTCTTCTCGTTTCAGTCACTTCTTCTTAATCTTGTTCTGCTCAATCTGCTTGTTCACTCGAACTTGATCTCTCATCTATATCTCTGGCACTTGAGATTCCAATTCGTCACATTTGACTGGTTTTGTTGTGGAGATTTTGATCTGCTTGCTCCATCTTGTTTCACTCCAGGTTGTCACCTTCTCCCATGAACCACTTCATTCTAAGGCACCCCCAAGAGACCCACTGTGTCCTCCCTTGAATTCATACAAACCTGGCATAACAGTGGGATTCATTGACCCAAGCACTGCGCCACAGATCAAGGTTCCATGATCTGCAGGGGTCATTGTTTTGGACTGCCTGCTGACCTGCTGTTTCCTAGGTCCATCTGTCTCTGAAGCACTGGGATCAAGTATTCTGGATCTTCTACCACATCAGCTCTGGGGATATCTCGCACAATTCTGGAATATGCAGATCGTGGGGAGAAGGTTTGAGAGGTGCAAAGATATGGTCAGTTTCCAGCCTTTTTATTTGTTTATTCTGTTTCAACTGGGTTTGAGTTTGGAAAGGCAAGAGGATGTAGAAGGAGATGTTTTCTTTTGGAGTTTTAGAAACCTACATGGGGATGTTTGGAGTCCCCCTACAGCTCTGCCTGCGGACTCTTTCCGGAACACTGCCAGGATTTGTTTTTTGGCATCCCCGTGCATATTCCTCACCACATGCTGGTTAGCTGCGAATCTAATCAAACTAGGGAATTATTGATAATTTTTTCCATTGAACAAGCATAGAGCTGCGCACTGTCCCGTCAACAGGACCATATAATCGAGCAGTGAAAATGAGTACGGCCCACGAGTACCCGTCTGTCAACGGGCTCCGAAAATTCTCAAATGGGACAAGGTCCATCGAAAGACAGCTGTCAGACAGTAGACGGGCTTCGAGATATGATGAACTGAGTTTCACAATGTTATTATACCTTTGAGGGTTAAGAAACAGTCTAAACATCTCAAGCAGTGCTGACCATGTTCTGAAAGCAGGTTTAACCAGCTTGAAACTAAAGAATCCGCATAACACCAAATTCATCTGGCAATGAAAGCTATTATTTGGGCACTGTATGGCTGACTTATCCCAGCAGAAGTCACCGAAATAAACAGGAAATTCGATTCAGGAATGTGGCCCACTTGCCTTTTAGGACAACCACGCTCGGCTATGCCACAAAAGGTGCATTTTCAGTAAGGAAGTTTCCAAGTCTTCCTATGATGGGCCCATCCAACTGTCTCCAAACGGTGACAATGTGCAGCCCTAAACAAGTGAAGATATTTCATGCAGAGGCATCTCTGCCTCACATCTACACAACCTCATCCTCCATCATCCCATACTCCTCTTCACCAAAATATCTCTGGGTGAGTTTAATTTTTTCTCTTTTGTTTTTGTTGTTTCCAAGGATTTCATGGCAATTTTCGGTGCTCCTTGTTTTGCACACTGCCAGTTTTTGATGTCATTCATTTTTGAGTTGGTTTAGCATTTGGTAAAGACGCACTGCATTTGGCTTCTTCTTCCTTTTCCATCTAGGTTCCTCGTCCTCATTACTGTCATCTTGTCCTGATAGATCGTCTGTTGGTTGGTTCTGAAAAATGGTCAATGTCAGAGGGGAGCTGAGAGGAAGGGATAATCACCATTTCTGAGTCAGGCTCTGGTTCAGGTTCAGAAACAATATTCTGCTCGTAGATGTAGACATTGACACCTGGTTTGTTTCATGATTTGATATTGTCCATCATTGTCATGAAATCTGCCTGGTTGTTCATTTCGATGTTCTTGTAATTCGTCTTGCAAATGTCATAGCGAAGGGTAAAGCTATTGGTGTCCTTTTCATACGCTGAGCCATAGAGAATGGAGTTGTATATGAGGTCACGACAGTCAATGGAATCACAGCAGCATAGCAGAAAGTTGCATATTTTGTAGTCCTCGTGAAAGTTGGTGACCCTGTTCTGTGGTATCTGTTTCTAGTTTTTCTGGACTATTGTTGGGGGATCTATGAGAGCATAAAATGCAACTTTGACCTCTATACCACAATTGTTGTCGAAAATGCTTCTTCGTCCTGGATATGAGCCTTAAAGGGCTCATAGACAAAAGAGAACCACTTACAATCACCCCATATAGGATCATCAGCCAGTGGCATTTCATCATCAGACATTTTGTTGAGAGACCAGTGAGCTGGCTTGAGCTGGGGCTGAGCATGATAAGAAAAATGGCCGCGTCTGCCAGTTTCTTTGTAAGGAAGCGTGACTCAGTACAGCCACCAAAAATAAAGAATATATATATTTCCGAGACTGCCAAAAACTTTTTTTTTGGGGGGGGGGCGGGGTGGATTCTCATCTAATATGAAAATTGCAATAAACACAAGTATATTTATTTTAGACAGTGGATGATACAACTATGTCATGTGACTTGTGTCCTGGTATATCTTCTTCATGTCGAATTGCTGCAAGTGCATCTTTCTCCTCTGAAGTTGGAACCCTGGAAGGATCATCCAACTTGTTGAGGTAGTACTGGCATGCAATCTTCTGTCTCTCCACCCCTTTCAAATTCTCATAATTCATCAGTGCCTCTCCCAATGACTTTTTTGCATCATTGTTGTTGCCCTTCTTGATATGTGCCCGCCCTAGTTCAAGTGAAATATTTGCAATGTCCCATTGATCCCCATAAGCCTTTGCACACTGTAAACCCTCCTGCAAAGATTTGCTTGCCTGGTTGTATTCAGCCTTGGAGATATATATTTGTCCAAGGACCCAAAAAGATCTTCCAAGATAATCTCCAATCTGCTTCCGTTCACTGAGAGACAACATGGCCCATTTTTCTGCCTCATCAAGTTGCTGAAGAGTGCGATGTGCATCAGCAAGATGATTTGCACACAATGCCCTTTCACAAGGTAAATCTGAACAGAAACCTCTTGCATTTGTGAGGTTTTCAAGGGCTTCTGAGTGATTACCATAATGTGAATGTGCCCGTCCCAAAAATATTAGGCAATGTGCCATCACCTCTCTATAATGTTCACCATTCTCATCAAGTGGTTCTAGTTCTGCCTGTGCCTGATTCAAGAGAGGAATCTCATTGAATGAAGGATCAATGAAGCCAGAGATATCAGCAATGTCAATTAATGCCTTTGCTGCAAGTGCTGGCTCTGAAGCAGCAATATATGCCTCACGTTCTAGTTTATGCTGCAGAAGGCACTCTTCAAAGTGAGTGAGAGCATAGAGAATGGTTGCATAGCAATGCAGCACATGCCCAACAAGTGAATTCTGATCTGCGACATTCTGCACAAGCTTCACTGCATGTTGAATGACCTCTGTGCGTGGTCTGACTCGACACTGATGCCATGCCAGAGTCTGAAGTGCTTCAATGACATCTTGGTTGGACTCTGATGTCTGAAGGAGAATGGCTTGAAGATTGATTTCCTCAATGGACCTTGCATCCATATCATTCTGGAAGGAATGCTCGCCTGGATTGAAGGAGTTGTACTGCCTCAGGAAATTGCAAGCTGCCTTGACCATCGAGTCATAAATGTTGCTGGAGAAATGTGAAGAGTCAAGAAGGTATGACCTGATGACTGGAAGAACAAAGTATGTTGTTGTCCTTTGCTCCAGAAGTGATGCCTCTAAGAGTACTCGAAGGGCACCATTGAGGTTTTCAAGATTCTCTGCCCACCATTGTTGAAGGGTCTCAGGAGATGTGCCAGAAGGCAACATAGCAATCATCTGCAAGAGTTGAGCAGCATTGAGCTCAGTCTTGACCAACGTGCTCTCCAGTGACATACAGATGGATACTGAGACACTGTTTTGTCGATCTGATCCCTGGGCAGATCCAAGCATTGAAGTACCAGTTGCCTGATATCCTGAGATCAACTGGGCAGCTTTTTGTCCAGTATTTTTCCCATAGCGTGCCATAAGCTTTACAGCTAATGCCATATGTCCCAACATATCAAGAAGCTCTGGAAGCTTGGGATCATCTTGTGACTTTGGGTGAATTGAGATGAAGAGCTGATGAGAGGCTGCAGGATCTAGTGTCTGAATTCTCATCTCCTCCCATTCAATCTCCTCACAAGGAGCAACTGTTGCTCGCATTGTCACAAAGAGTGCAACATGTGGAAACTGTGCAATATCCTGTAAGATGCATGCCATGGTGCCTCTAGCTTCAGGTACATTCCATGGTGTTTCAAAATTGTCGAGAAGTAAGATGATGGGTTTGGAAGCTTTCCGCAATTCATTGACAATATCCTCCAGTGTGTTATGAGTATCCACAGTGATGGCCAGTGAATTATAGAGGACATGAAGAAACATTTCTGGTGATGTTGCTTCATCACATGGGACCCAGAGACTGTTTTTCCTTGAATAAAACCGCTTCATGGCAGGATGTGCCATTACTTTGAGTGCTGTGGCAGTCTTTCCCTGTCCACCAGCTCCAAGCAGAGCAAGATGAGCACATTTGAGAGAGGATGCTGGTTTTGCAGTGAATACTCGAGAAAACCGAGCAAGTTTGGATTGGGATGATGATGGGTTTGCTGTGAAGATCCGAACAATGTCCTCAATCTCTTGGTCACGGCCAAAGAGCTTGTCATTTGCTGCTGGCATATAGCCACGAGCACGATTGGTCTGACCCTTGGCTTAATAGGATATTGAGCTGCATTCAAAGTCAAACAATAATAGTCTCACTAGCAGGATAATTGTGGTTGATTGTTGTCATTGTGTTATTGGAAAAATTATCTCCACCAATATTCCCTATAGATATATAAGTCTCATTTCAGCATTGCAGCATGTAGTTGGCTCACCAAATGTGTTGTTCTGTGCTGTTATTTCCATGCTTCCCAACAATTGAAGGTGGTGGTTCTGGACAAGCTATTTAAGCGCCGCACAGCCAAGGTTTGCCACGTGGCATGGCAGGTGACTTGGATGTTCCCAGGATACTCATTGCTAAGAATATATCTCAGAGGGCCGAGGGTATGCCGAATGACAACTGTAGCCTCGTCACCGGCCCTCGAGCTTGCGATCCTCGCTTACTCCAAGGGGCCAGTTACAGGCCTATGACAACTCCCTGAGAGGAATTTGATTCAATCTTTCTTCAAAGAAATAAGAGTTCTGTAGACGGAGGACGGGCCGGAACGACGGGTTCCATCCCCGTCCCATCTTGGAATTTTGGGGCGCATCAGACAGGCGGGTTACGGGACGGATAGACCCGTCGGTACCTGTCCAAAACGGCCATCGACGGTAGAAAAGATAGCTTCCAGGGATGCCAAAAGATGTCTCAATTGTATACCTTGTTCTTTGTAAATTGTGCACAGTAAGGGTCGGCAAACTCTGTTCATCCAAATTGGGCAATCATAACACGTGCAACTTTGGACATGGCTTTGTCCTTCACCAGGTTTAGATTGGCTGAGTAGGTTATATGTCTAGATTCCGCAATATTTAAAGCTAATTATCTCCTGAGGATGTAATCCAGGCTGTAGGTCCCCTGGTTCTGTTGTAAAGCCACTGAAATCCCAAATTTATTATCTATCTTACCGTGAAAATCACCCTGGATCCAACTATGCCTTTTTTATGGTTTTCCTCTCAAGAATTGACAAGCCTGCAAGGCACTGACCCACTTATCAGAATATAGACCCACTTTTTTCTTCACTTGACGGTGTCTGGATGTTTCAGTGGCCTTGCACATGATATTCTGGCTATTCCTGGTATGTTTCCTGTCCAGGATTTGCTTCTTTACTGATGGACTTTTCTAGGTTCCGCTGTAGCTGTTGAGAGGATCTTTTCAGGAGGTCGAGACACGATTGCATTGCACCGGGCTAGTCTTTGACCCGACACCATCTGAGCTCTCATGCTAGTCAAGAAAAAACTCCATTTAGACCGCCAGCAGATCAATAGACAACTTCAGAGCCTTTAACTCAACTTTTTTTTATCTTTACCATTACTTAGTTCGTAGTAGTCTCTGTCTTAATTCCCAATTTTTTTTTTGAACCCGTACCCCGCCGACGGGTGTCAAATACCCTGTCCTGTCCCATCTGAGAGCTGACTCTCCCCGTCGACGGACGGGTAGAGTCCTAACCATACCTGTCATGACCCGTCATTGTGACGGCCGTCCCCGTCGACGGACGGTGAGGAGCCCTACAAATAAGGACAATTGAATTCATGAGTACAAAAGAGACAACTGAACGGAGAACTCCAAACTGAACCAGTAAAGGCTAAGAGATTAGAAGCGTCCAGGATGAAGGAACATGGAAGCAACTAGAATTGTCAAGGAAACAAAAAGTATGGAATAAAGGACAGTAAACAACAGTTGAAAGAGCAATGAGAGATAAGGAAGCGGGATTGTTCTTGCAGAGGACATCTGGAAGGAACTTTTCCGATGGGTAAGACACGTCGGACCTGACTGACAGTGAAATTTGACCGGGTTATAAGACCCAAGAAAACCAGTGATTACTGAAGACTTGAGAGAAGATTCGAGTTGTTGATGAAGACCTGAGGAGAAAACTGGCGGTGAAGCCGAGCTCCCATCAGAACAGGCAAAATGAAACATGTCCTTGGACATGGATTTGGTACAGCGCCAATAAGGTAATGCGCTAAGGTTCTTGTCATAAGATTCGAGAAAGACAAGAGGATGGGCAGAAAGACGAATCCGCCTGTGTGATAGTTTTTGACGGAGACAGCACGGGTCAAAATGAAGACATAATGGCGAGATCGATGTTGCTAGGGACAGCAGACTAATCTGAACATGAAACGCACCAGATATTGAGCCCGGATTCATGTCAGTGAGGCCTACAGCAATAGAAAGATGAAGATACACCTTGATTAGGCTATTGTGACGACCTCAAAGCTCCGAGTCCGTCTACCCTCGCTGTCAAATTTGTCCTAAAAACCTTCTGTTCTCCATTTTATGCTTGGTGGGGACTTTGTCATGGACGAATGATTCGAATCGTGGGAGGTGGAGAGCTGGATAAGATGTCAGTTGCAGCTTAATGAAGGTAGAGAGGAGGAAGAATGCGAAAAAAGATGTTTCCAGCTAACGAACGAGCCCTCGGAGAAATTATGAGTCACGTGAGTGGCTCGTTTGTTGGAACAGAGGAAAATTCAGGAAAGCCGCATCTGAGTCCCCAAAGGGGTTATTCGGCCGGCCACCTAATCTAATCTTGACACATGTACAGCCACTGCTTTGCTCATTCGTTTCATGCCGAGCTGTCGTGCACGTGTCAGGGTCCAAAACGTCACCTCCACGCTGTCCGGCGGGAGCTCTTTGTTGCCCCGAGCTTTCTGATGCCCGCTCACTGCCCGCCTCTAGCTGTCCTTTCCTTATTTGGATCAAAGGCGCTGCCGACCAAGTCTCCGGATGCCCAAAAATATTGATATTAATTCTACAATACTTACTGTCTTTTTCCGACCACAAGTTCATCAATCTCGTGGAACCTCCGTGAGAACGCAAATTTGCCTGATCTTTCGGTCAAACTAAGGCCCTTAATGTCCATCTTTGGCTCCGATTAAGAGGCAAAATACCTTAAAATATCATTTTCTTGAATTTGGCCACCAAGAAACCTTCAAAACGCGTAGGAATCCCGAAAATGTCACACTAGTTCATCATGAATGGGGTGGGGGACGATGACTCTTATTCGGAGATGACATCCGACCCAGTTGACAGCGAAGAGAAGGACCGTAACCATCGGGGATGTCGGGTAGGTCCAAGCCAGTGCAAAGACAGCAGGCCGTCGACTTGGCCGGATTATAAGTTCCACACCTGACAAGTTTATTTTTTGGTTTCAAATGTGTTATGTCACTTTCACTGTCGGGCACACTTATTGCACAGTCTTGCCATCAATTTTTCGTTGCATTATTATCTCTGTTACTGACAAAAAATACTCCGCTCACATTCTCTTGAGGTACAGTACATTTCGGCACAGCTCTGGCAATAGGGCGCCATGGAATAAAGTGGCCGCGTGAATCCTTCAGCAAAATCTTGTCATTGGTAAGTCAGGACCTGCGTTTAATGATGAATCCAAATTGGTAAATCTTGAAGAAGTGAAATGCTTGACCGTCGGGCTTGTCAAACCTGCGAGACGATGAAAATAAGTAATTGGTGGACAACATACCGAGAAATGACACATATGGACAAAATCTCGAAGCTTGGACTGATTCCTCGCAAAATGATGAATAAATGTTACTCGAGGCATTTTGTGAACTTATAGCTGGAGCCTTGCAGAATCAAAAAATTGTACTGTGTCTCCATGCAGTCTAGAACATACTGACAATTCTGACGCAATACTACTGGAGACACGCAAAAGTATCATGAATGAGATGCTCAATCAAAAACGCCCGGAGACCCGGACTACAAGATCTTTCTGTGAAAGGTCCTTTAACGGTGAGAACTTACTTTGCATTCACGGATGAATACAGACAAAAAAGTCCGAAGGAAAAAGACCTGGATAAGAGACTCAGACTCATAGGAACAAGAAACCTAAAGTACAGTACTCTCGTTTGTGCCCAAAAGAAGCAACTCTTCAAGTATCCTGCATGAATCAAAAGATTGGTCGAAGTGAGAAACCAATGATTCAATCCGCATCGAAGCACTGTGACTGGGCAGTCTTCAGATTAGCTGCCGCAGACTTGTTACATATCTGATCCGTGAATTTAAACTGATGATACTGTGAGAACTTGAATATCATGGAGAATCAGGCTGTAAGCTGCTGACTCTCAAGCCTCAGGACTCAGATGTGCACTTGGAGCAGCGCTTCCCCGGTGTAGGTCAGTAGCAGGCCCGCCCAAAATGATGGGACGTAATGTCAGAACTTTCCTGGCTTCGACTTCTCTGTCAGTCGGGTCGGAACCTTATCCGAATAAGAGTCATCGTCCTGTCCCACCTAGTTCAGAGGTCCGTGTGACGTGTGATGAACTTGTGGTCAGAAAAAGACAGTATGTACACCTACATACATACAATTGTAGTTTGACCAGTGTTGGTGCTTGGAAAGCTGCCAAGGATGGTAATGCCTCTAGAATCAAAAGGCTGCAAAAGAAGATGTAATACAGTGAAAGAATCAAGTACATTCTGGAAATATATTCACTTACATCTGCCCAGCAGACTCTGTGTTCCTTTAAAGTTTAGCATAAGACTTGGGCCAGTAAGGAGTTCTTGCAATCAGTCAGCCTTGAACTTTACATACACATGTAGTAGAAGAAAATTCTCTTCTGTAACCACAATTTCATGAAATTGAATTTATAGTGCAACATTACATACAGTGACAACAGGGAGAGGCAGACTCGTATCTGCCACTGGAACGGATGGCCTCTAGCCCACTGGTAGACAAAGAGACAAGGAAGAAAGTTCACTCTCTGTTTTTCTGTCCCTTCCATCTCTGTCTCTCTGTCTCTCGCACTAGCAGTCACACCATCTCTGCAGCAGCTCTCTTATCTCCCTGTCCATGGTCTCGACAAAGGAAAAAGAAATCATCAGCCCTTGAAATGAATCACTGCGATCTTGCAGGAGGTCTCACAGAAATCAGCCAGCTTGTCCAATTTTATCTTACTGCGTTTCTGCCACAAGAGGGGTACACGAGGGAAGAGGAGCATCGTGGTTGAATGAACGAAATGTTGACGAAATGACGAGCTAGTGCCAGCAGTGGACATGGAAGCAATAGTTGGTCGTAATTGGGAGAGGAAGATGGGGAGGAAGGAGGTGAACCGTGGGACGATGTCTTTGGATTCAAGGCCGCGTACTATCCGAGATAAATCATTCACCTAAAAGCTCGGTCGCATTGGGAATGTCACTGGTCATAGTGACTATGAATGACCAGTGGACCGTCATCATGATACTGACCCTGTTCTTGAGGCTACACTGAATTCATCTGGATAGCTGCTGCTCTGAAAATCGTGTCCTGCAGCTTTAAATCAGATAATCTGGATTCTGGAGAAAACCGTGACAGGGTTACAGTAGACAGTGGGTACGGTGTTGGGCTTGGAAGGACCTTGTTTCCGGTATGAGGTTTCTCGACAGCCTGGTTGTCGCTTGAGGAAAGCCTTGATCTCCATTTGACAGAGCCTTTTGATGAAATCCTGGTCTTGATTCGTGAGGAAGACCTAGGCTCGCAAGCACGTCAGAAATCCCATGTCAAGGTGTGAATAGAAGGTCAATAATTACCTCAAAATTGTCTGAACAACACCTTCGAGATACTGTCGAAGCTCGTCAATGTCATATCAGCGGGAGTACATACAACTTTGGTACTATTAGCTATTCGGTAATACTAGCCGCTGTAGCCGAATAACTATGCTGTCACTCTGGCGCCCGAGTCGACTCGGGTCCAGGGCGCATCAGTGACAACCATGTGCACAGTGACCTGTCACACATGTTCGTTGATTGCTTGCCCCACCATGTCGTCCATCCACTCGTCCACCACGCGGCTCTCCAACATCCCTCTCCTTCCAAAATTGAAATTCCCGAGGATTCCCAACCACCAGCGGTCCCCGCTCCTGCCACCGCTCCTGCAACGGCTTGTGGAGACGCCGTCCAGCAATTATATTCGCCTCTTTTCACAGCTATTCCCTGGATAGAGAGCTGCTAAACGAGCAGGAGAAGCGCAGGAGATGCTGAATAAAAGGATTCAGGTATGTTCCAAGTTCTTTACATCAAGTTTTCCTGCTGATTTAGTCTGTTCCGAACTATGCATTACAATTTCCCCGCCATTCAATCCCGAACCCTTTCCTGCGATATTTTCTGCCGTGACTCCACCCCTTGAATTCTACAGTGGTTGCAACTATTAGAGAAAGCTAGGAGTATAAGGAACTCAACTCAGACTAGCAGAAGGAAATACAGTTGGGTCGCAAAAATGTACTGTATATAGATCAATAATATATATATTTCACTTTTTTTGGTTGCTGCTACCACCATGACCCTAGTGCCCTTCTTGGCGCAGCTTACGGCGCGCGTCGGCCAAATACGCGTCGTGTCCCAATGTGGTATCGCGGCGGTGAGCTGATTAGGTCGGCAAGTCATGCGTATAGCTATTCGGATGGCGGCCCGTCGCTAGCCGAATAGCGAATAGTACCAAAGTTGTCGTGCCTCTATCAGCGGTACAGATGCACGTGAGCGTCATCTTTTTCTTTCGCGCCCATGGTCGAACCAGACAACGACGATTCTTCCCAGAAATTCCAACTGGCATTACGCTCGTTATTTTCGGAGCCTTCAATATCCAAATCCAGCCCCAAAAAGCTGGAGAACAAGTTGAGAGATAGCCACTCCTCCAGATGGCAGGCACGAGTCCAGCAGAGATGGGATGAGTTGTTGACACAGCATCAAAGCAACTTGCAAGCACCTGGTGCATGTTGTATGATTGGATACTAGGACAATTTGGAGACAACTGTATGAGATAAGCTCACCAATCTTCTCTCTTTTCAGAAGAGTGATCGAGAGAAATGCCCTTCTGGGCATTGAAAGGGTGTTTATGCATTGTTATTGATCTTGCAAGGCTACCAAGATGCTCAGCCTAAGTAATGATACAGCCAAGTCATACCCTCAGCCAAATTACAATTCAGAGTCTTGATGCACAACTGCAGACTGATGTCTGGACAGTTCAAGCCCACAGTAGCACCCATAATCTAGGTGTGTAGCTGCTAATCAGTTGTCAAGAACCCCACCTAATAAATAAAAATTAAGCTAAATGTAACTCGACACCCAGTAAGGTTTATTCACCCTCAAATTGCATTGCTTTCATCCCACAATATTGCTTACTTTTTCCGCATTCTTGATGTACATACTAAGCAAAGAAGAATCAGTCAAGTACTTAACTTGAGAAAGACTTCAGGAATCAATCCAGGACATCCACAATGACGTGGGCACAGTCATGAGAATTGCACAGAAAATGAATGACACTTGGCCGACTTGAACTGCAGCCGACAGATAAGATAACAGTTGGAGAAACCTCGGATAGATCAGTGGTCTAAATAATTGCCTTTTTAAGCGACTATTTCTCATACCAAAAACGAGTTACCTAAGCAAGCTTAGGACTCATAATCCTGAGATTGTCCTGTCATCCTGTGCATGTATTTCTACCCTCAGTCCACACCGTGTAACGAGGATGTTGGAATTGGGCCGTATTACTGCTTTGGTTGTTAGACCTCTTTGTTACAAGCTCATGAAGAGCTCTGAATATCTACTACAGTATTTATACTATTCTCAATATATTCTGGAATCTTCAAGTACCTTCACCGCAGTTCTCCCTTTATCAGCAAGGTCGGGCTTGGTCATCAATCTCCGATACATGCCGGGGATTATGCCGGATTGATCTCCCGACAACAGATAGTCTAGAGTTTAACGCGGGGTACTGGGCGAGCTGGAATCTTGTTACGTAATTTTACGTAATCTTTCAAGTTCCCATCTGCCACGGCAACACGTCATACCATCCAGTCATCAGGCAGTTTTGGCCCACTCGCTCTCGAGTTTGTCCCATATTGCTAAAACTCTGCTGAATCAAAGGTATCATGATTGTAATTCCTTGTGGGATTCAAGTTTCAACAGAGGATCCAAATTCCCACTCTCAATAGCAGATCATGCATTAGGGTACTGTCACACACCATTTCTGTTTGAAACTGACCTGATAAGTCTAGAATTTGGACCATTAATTTCAGTGAAATCAGCATTGTATCTTCAATTTGTTTGGAACCAAAAAATGTACAGAGCATTCAGAAACGCGTCTCGATATACAATTTTGACACATCACGTGCATCAAGATTTGTCATAAAATTCTACCTCGCCTAGGCACCCGCGGTAACCAACAGACTCTATACATCACTTGTGATCGTAACGAGTCTGTCTAGGAGAGACTAGACAACAGAGGAGTTTGGCAGAATGAGCGTCTCAGCGCATTTGTATCACCTCTCGCGAGCACCGATACTCGTTTGTGGGCGTCATCCGGTCAGGTGGACGGCGACTGGCTCGTCACCACTCAGGACAAAATAATTCCAGAGAAGACGTGAAAGACCTCCGGGCCTCAGATCGCTGTATCCACACCTTGGCTTTCCCTCACGTTTCTGGAGTGCGATGTGAAGCGCGATGCCATTGTCCCGGATGTGCCAGTGCAATGTCATCTGTCTTTCATTGTGTTGTAGCAGCGCCTCGAAGCTGTGAAGATTTGAAAATAAGAGCAAAGGCTTACTGTACATTACCCAATTTGGACAATCTATGATTCAAATTTCGTTATGCAATCTTTCAATTGCAAGGTTTTGTCGGAGATCCATGGAGTTCAATTTAGTACAGAAGGAAGCATACAAAATATAAAGACAGGATGATTACAGTCAAGGATAAGGTACAGAGCATAAAAAAAGTGGTGGAATGATGAAATAAGCCAAAGGAACAAAAGTCGAGCAGCAGCTAGTTTCAGTGTCGCTCAGCGCTTAAATTACCTTTCCATCTGCAAACGTGTCTGCAACGATAACCGAACACTGACATGACGGCGTTGAGCCAGCTTGATGGGTTGCAATGGGACCACAAATCATGATCAGATTGGGAAGAGGAAACACAAAATGCGATCTTACCTGTGGTAGTCGATGATAGCGAATCTACACTTGAGCAAGTTGTAGGGTGTCTTGACATTCGTCGGACACGGAAATGGTGAGACCTGCTTCCAGTAGCGCCACCTGTGAGCATTGAGAATAGTTGACCTTCGTTGGAGGGATTCTTGAAACAATACTCGTTCGAGCTTGTTGGGACCGAGCTTGGATACCTGATGGAGTATACTGGGCCGGACGGCCTGGGCTTTAGTTGACAGAGTTTGGTGTTTATTCGAGCTGGTTGTGGTTGAATCGGGACGAAAACATAAGGCTGCGGTCAAAAGTGCATCAAGGAAAGCGCAATGTATGCTGGCAAGGCTCGAGACCGTAGTGCAGAACAGAGTATCATGAATGAAACCGCCAGATGGCGTCAACCTGAGGAAATTGAGTTTGTTGAATCCAGAAGAGATCTCGCAGGTTCGTTGCGGTCGTCCTTGTTCAAGAGGGGTAATGTCGTGTAAGATGGTATGAAGGAGGAGAGAGAAGCTGACTCGACACAATGCCAGGCTGTTTCGACTGCCACGGCGCCGGGAGATGGACAAGGGTCAGTTGAAGAAATGGAATAGCTAGGTCGACCTCATGTAGTCACTAATATGGACCATCAGGACGAGCGACGAATCAGAAGAGATGATACACGCACCAGGATATCCAACTGCTGTCAAATTCAGTCAATCTTCAACAAGCTACTCTCGTGTCCCATCCAATCATTCCAGGGCAAGATTCATCCCATCCAGGAAACAAGGTGTCAAGATAATGATAGTCGACATGAGAAAAAGGTGCCGACATTGACCAAACCCGAGAAACTGGTCATACTGGTTGATGTACGAAGGAATGATGCACGGCGCTATAATGCAAAGTCAGCAAAGCCGCAATCATTGTAAGCCAGCATGGACAAGGCTTACCGAGATATAACGGGAATCATTCGGCTCATGCTGCATCCTCCAAGTCCTCCTCGTTGGACGCTCGTGCCTTGTCATCCTCTGTGATGCGAAAGCTCTTCGAGTCCCCGCTCATCCTACCCAAGACCTGGGACATCCCCCTCGAAAAAAAGTGACGGTGAAGAGGCTAGGAGAGGATGACGACCGCAGAAGCTTGAGAGAATGACATCTGCAAAAGCAAATTCAATAAAACGACACAATAGCGCTCTAGAAGATACACTGTACAGAAAGACGTACAGATTGCGATTATTGTAGTGCCCTGCCTCGAAGACCACAAGCTCTGCTCGCATCGAAGACCATGAATGCTCCTTGTTTGCAGTAATTCCATGCGCATTGCTCGGAGCACAAACCTCGGTGTCGTCGTGTCGGTGAAGCGAGTGACACTGCGAATGGGCTAAGGCATGATTTGAACCGCGAGGCCAGCGAGAGCCCCTTCCTCAATTGCTTCATGGTGTAATCAAGGCGGTGCAGCATAATTGGGATCGGCGCGCAGCCTTCTGAGCTGCACGAATCAACAGAATGAACTCAGGTTGGGGAATGGAATGAATTCGGCCAAGATGGATTGAGTTTGCGGCAATGTGTCCATGAAAACTGATAAGAATAGAGAAGGAATTCAAAAGAGGAACCAGGAGAAAAGGGCAGAAACGCACCAGAAGAAGCTCTTTATCCCACAAAACCAGTCTTTCAGCTGAGCCCGTTATCTCTCCAAACAATCCAGCGACGCCAGGACACGGAGACTAGGAAGAATCCTGTTTAATGAAAAGGACTTTAGATTCAATACAGGCGACTGGTTGACTTAGCTCACCAAAAGAATGGCACGCGGCGGCATGCCTGCTCCCACCTGCGAACAGTCGAGTGGAGTTGCAGCGCTTCTCATCCTACCGTGCGCGTGAGCGGCAAAAGGGTGTTCCGTCCTCGATGCGCGGGTCCTTGGATGCTGAGACGCGAAACGGATGGCAATTCTCAGCAAAGCGGCCAATGGTGAGCTATAATAGCTCGAGTTAGCTCACCGAGAACAGATAAAATAGTGGCGGCTCACCAATACAATTCCGTGTTCACCATGAGAGCCTTCCTTCATTCTTGCAAATCTCTCTCTGCATTTCTGATCCTGAATATCCGACAAGCGCCTTCGATTGTGCTCTGCCCACGCCCTTGACGAGGTCATCTTGTCGATGACTGGCTGTACGAATATCAGTAGCGGTCTTTTGTACAATAGACAGACGAACCTTTCGATGTGGTGATACCGGACGACGTTATTGGGGATCCAGGTTTTTTCAGCTGACCAGCCAGTCATTCAAGTGCTTGGGACAAAAAAGTGAATTAGAGCTCACCGAAATTGTATTGTTCACGCCTCATGACGCTTGTTGCGGTTGTATTCATGGTCACCAGCTCGAGCCAGTGTAGCCACGCTGGTTGACGAGGTCTTGAAAAAGTTGGTCGATTTTTGTTTAGGCCAATGATTAGTCGACGTTGGTTGACACGAGAGAATAGGAATCCAGTGTTTTTTTTTGCGATAAGGTCAGTGGAGATTTTGTCAATGAGAGACGAGAACTTTTCGAGGTGGAAGGCGTTGGACAAGTCACGTCCTGTCACATTGTGACGAAGTGCCTTGGGAGACCGAAAAGAGCCGGTGCCGGGCGCTTCAATTTGTTTCCAGCCTCCACCTTGAACTAATAGATACTCTTTTGTGTTTTGTTTCCAAAACCTTCTCTAGGCCCTTTTTCTGCATGTCTGGAGCATGGTCTCTTGAGATGCATACTCCCAGCTTTGCTGACAAATTCTACCTGACTCGGAATTCCAGCAAGATTGCAAGGCATTGATTAAGTATGAGGAGACCCTTAAGCTCATACAAACATACAAACCAGATTCATTCACCTGAGCATTGTGCCACATAATCTTGGCTGGCTGTTAAGGAATGTATCATCTACAAGACATGTATTGATTATTCACTACAGCTCATCTATCCTGGATCCACCCAAGTTCGTGTACTTCAGTGTTGGAGAGGTCTTGATGCAAGTGGAACCTGGAGGAGTCAGGTTGCCTGGGGTCAAACATCATCTTGGACTGCCTGCTGTTTCACAGGACTGTTCAGCTCTGAAGCACTGGAACTAGGTCTTGTACCGCATCAGCTCCAGGGATATCTGGCCCAATTTAAGACTATGCAGATTGTGGGAGGAGGTCAAGAGATGTGTGGGGTATTGCAATACTATGAGCTCTGGAGCCCATTTAATCATTCTTATCCTGTTCTGACTTGGTCTTTTCATTTTATTTCAACTTGTTGGCTTTGGTTTCGAGTTCAGTCTTTGAACTTTTGACTGGGTTTTTTGGGTTCAGAGCTTTGGAGGGAGACATGGATTAGTTTCTGTCATTTCTCTTATTTGCAATGAATTTCATGATGGTTTTTGGTGCTGTTTCTGAGCTGGTTGGGGTTGCTTTCTTGATTGCGGGTTTCTCTTGGTTTCTTTTGTGTCTTGTCTTTGTTTTTTTTCCCTTTCTTTGACAGCATTGTTCACTCATTCCTATACAAATAAAGTGTATTGCTGTTGAACTGAATGAACCTTTCTACCACTCCTACCTCAGCTCTGGCAAATCTACCTCAATGAAGGCCTCCCCATGCTAGTCAAGACATTTGAGGATCCAAAGTATTTAGGGAGGTTGACTGTGAGTAATTCGTCTTTGATGGCTATCTTTGTTCATGCTGCTCCTGTTTCTTAACTTATTTCTTCTTTTGCTTACTTCCTAATCCCCCTTTCTCTTATATCTCACTCAATGCTCACTTCCAACTCCTCAAGGCCTGGATAAACCCCTCAAAGAAGGGGAAAAGCAGTCTGGGAGATGGAGGCACTGGATTTGGAGGATGAGGATTTGGGAGAGGACTTTCAAGTGATAACACAGTGACACAGGTCCAATGAGCTGCTTGTGATTCCACTGTCAAGCAGGGAAGCTGAAGGAAGAGAGCAATGAGATCAGCAATGAGAAGGTACAAGAGAAGATAGAGAAAATGATTGCAATACTACTTATGAATTTGACTCTTTTGTATCATTTTCTTAGAATTCAGCTTTTGAAAGAGTTAGTTTAACATTTGTTCCTGGATTTTATACTTGGCATTGAACAAAAGTATATTTGTTTAGACAGTAGACGATACAACTGTGGTGTACCCTGGTATATCTTCCTCATGCCAAGTCACATCCAATGCAGTCTCCTCCTCTGAAGTTGGAACCCTAGAAGCATCATCTAACTTGTTGAGGTAGTATTGGCATACAATTGTCTCATCCTCAACCCCTTCCAAGTTTCCATAATTCATCAGGGCCTCGCTAAATGACTTTTTTGCATCATTGCTGTTGCCCTTTTTCATCTGTGCTCGTCCAAGTTCAAGCAAAATATCAGCAGTGTCTCGTTGATGCCCCAATGTCTTTGCATGCTGTAGACCTTCTTCCAAAAGCCTGATTGCTTTGTCATATTCTGCCTTGGAGATATAGATCTTTCCAAGAATCCAAAGAGTCCTTCCAAGATAACCCCCAATCTGCTTTCGTTCACTAACTGCCAGCACAGCCCACTTTTCTGCTTCATCAAGTTGCTGGAGACGGTGATGTGCATCAGCAAGCCTATCTGCACACTGTGCCCTTTCAAAGGGTAAATCTGAACAGAAATCTCTTGCCCTTGTGAGATGTTCAAGGGCTTCTGAATGATTGAACCAACGTGAATGTGCCTTTCCCAAAAATATTAGGCAACGTGCCATTGCCATCCTCCACTGTTCAGTATCTTCATCAAGTGATTCCAGTTCCTGCTGTGCCTGTTCCAGGAGAGGTATGTCATTGAATGAAGAATCAATGAGAGCAGAGACATCAGCCATGTCAATTAATGCCCATGCTGCAAGTGTTGGCTCTGAAGCAGCAAGATATGCATCTCGGGCAAGATTACACTGTTTGAGAGACTCTTGATATTGACTAAGAGTATAAAGAATGGCTGCATAGCACTTGTAAACATGCCCAACAAGTAGATTCTGATCTATGACATTCTGCAAAAGCTTCACTGCATGTTGGATGACCTCTGTTCGGGGTCTGACTCGATACTGGTGCCATGCCAGGGTGTGAAGTGCATTGATGACATCCAAGTTGGACTCTGATGTCTGAAGGAGGATGGATTGAAGATTGATTTCCTCAATGGCCCTTGCCTGCATGTCATCTTGGAAGGTCTCCTCACCAGGATTTCCAGAGTTGTACTGCTTCAGGAAATTGCAAGCTGCCTTGAACATTGAATCATGAATTTTGGTGGAGAAATGTGAGGGTTCAAGAAGATAGGACCTGATGACTGGGAGGACAAAGTATGTTGTTGTCCTCTTCTCCAAAAGTGAAGCTTCTAGAAGTACCCGAAGGGCACCATTGAGGTTTTCCAGATTTTCTGCCCACCATTGTTGAAGGGTCTCAGGTGAAGTGCCAGAAGGCAACATAGCAATTATCTGCAAGAGTTGAGCAGCATTGAGCTCATTCTTGACCAATGAGCTCTCCAGTGACATACAGATGGACACTGAGACACTGTTTTGTCGATCTGATCCCTGGGCAGATCCCAGCATGGCCATTGCTGTACTAGTGTCTTCATAGTTGGAAATCAACTGTCCAACCATGAACCCAGTGTTCTTTGCATGTCGGGCCATAAGCTTCACTGCCAATGCCATATATCCCAGCATCTCAAGAAGTTTTCCCAGCTTCACCTCTTCTTTTGCCTTCTTGTCAATTGTAACAAACAGCTGATATGCTGAATCAGGATCCAGTGGCTGGATCCTCATTTCTTCCCAATCAATGTCTTCACAGGGTGACACTGTTGCTCCCATTGTGATGAATAGAGCAACATGTGGAAGCTGGGCAATGTCTTGAAGGATCTGCTCTACCTCTCCTCTGGCCCCAGGTGCATTCCATGGTGTTTCAAAATTGTCAAGAAGAAGGATGATAGGCTCAGATGTTTCTTCCAGTTCATCAAGAATGTCCTGAATAGTATTGTGGGTATCCTTTATGATGGCCAATGATGTGCAGAGTACATCAAGAAGGAGTTCTGGTGAGCTGGCCTTCTCACAGGGCACCCAAATCCCATTCTTCTTGGAATAGCACTGTTTTATGGCTGGATGTGCCATCACTTTGAGGGCCAGCTCTGTCTTTCCCTGACCACCAGCACCTAGCAGAGCAAATCTGACTCGTTTGGAATCAGATGCAGGTTCCATGGTGAGAATGCGGACAATTTCCTGAACATCATTGTCACGACCAAATAGCTTGTCTCGTGGGGCTGGCATATAGCCACGAGCACGAGGACAGGTAACCGCTATATGGACAATGAGAAAAGTCCAACTCAAACACAGCACTCTTACCCGCAGGATGAATATGGTTTATTGTTGTTGTTCTATTATGAGAAAAATTATCTCCACTAATATTTCCTAATGACAAATAAGTCTCATTTCTGTATCCCAAATTGTAGCTGACACACCAAATGTGTTGTTCAGTGCCGTTATTTCCATGCTTCCCATCAATTGAAGGTGGTGGTACTGGACAAGCTATTTAAGCGCCACACAGCCAGAGTTCGCCGCGTGGCATGCCAGGTGACTTGAATGTTCCCAGGATCCTTGTTGCTAAAAATACACCTAACAGCACCAGGAATAAGCCTGGTGACCACTAGTAACTGCCTGAGAGAAATTTGATTCAATAGGAGGTCCATATGAACACAATTCAAAAAATAAGGACAATTGAGTACAAAACAGACAACCAAACGGAAACTCCAAACCGAACCAGTAAAAGCTAAGAGATTAAAAGCATCCAGGATGAAGGAATATGGAAGCAACTGGAATTGTCAGGGAAACAAAAAGTATGGAAGAAAGGACAGTAAACAATGGTCAAAAGAGCAAAGAGAGATAAGAAAGTGATTCGTTCTTGCAGAGGACAATTGGAAGGAACTTTTCCGATGGGTAAGACACGTCAAACCTGACTGATAGTGAAGATTTGACCTGGCGATAAGACCCAAGAAAACCAGTGATTGCCGAAGACTTGAGAGAAGATTTGAATTGGTGATGAAGACCTGAGGAGAAAACTGGCGGTGAAGCCGAGCTCCCATCAGAACAGTCAAAACGAAACATGTCCTCGGACATGGATTTGGTACAGCGCCAATGAAGGTAATGCACCAAGGTTCTTGTCGTAAGATTTGAAAAAGGTCTGTTGAGAAGGAAAGCCATCCATGTCAGAAGCGAGACAAGAGGATGCCCATGTGATGGTTTTTGATGGAGACAGCACAGGTCAAAATGAAGACATAGTAGTGAGATCGATGTCGCTAGGGAGAGCAGATTAATCTGAACATGAAACAGCACCAGATATCCAGCCTGGATCCACGTCAATGAGACCTTCAGAGATAGAAACATGAATATGCACCTTGAATACAGTCAACAATCTCAAAGCTCAGCCTAGCCTCGACATCAAATTCATCCGATCCAGCCCAATGACCGTCTCTTCTCCATTCTATGCTTGCTTGAGGTTTTGTCGTCGGAATTGTCATGTAGAATGTGGAGAGCTGGAGAAGATGTCAGGTGCGGCTTTAAGGAAGGTAGAGCGCAAAGAAAGAAAGCGATGAGCGAGCCCGAGAAATAGACGCCAGCATGAGGAAGACTGATGCTGTCTTTCTTTCTTCCTCTCTATCTTTCTCTCCCTTCCGTCTCCGTCTCTCCGACTCTCGCAGCAGTAGCTCTCAGTATCTCCCGGTCCATAGTCATAACAAAGCAGAAAGAAATCACAAAGAAACATCATACTGTAAAAACATGACCGTAAGTTCAGTAACGCCGTAACAGGCACCCATGAACTCACTTCCTACCGGTGTTCGTAACGCGTAACAAGGCCGGCTGAACTGACATTTTTTGAGCTCCGTAACGTTTCAGGGCTGCCGGAGCGGCCGGCTATGCCAGCACAGGCCAAAAAATGAACTGAACTTCAAGCCATAACACCAATTTTTGACGGCTGAACTGACTTTCGGCCAAGTTCAGCCGTAATGCGTAACAATGGGTGAACTTACGGTCATGTTTTTACAGTACCTTGGAATAAATGACTGTTATCTCGCAGTGTTAGAGGAGGGATGAGTCATCCCGTATCTCGTCATACTCGGCATCGTCCGATCTTATATACCGAGCCAAACCCCTGTACTATCTTCACCTTTATCCACATTGTCATACCCTTTTGCTGGAGCTGCCTGATCTGCAGCTGGTCGTTCGGATCTCCCTCTGACACACAGGAGGTCTCACAGAAATTGGCCAGCTTACCCAATTTCATCTTGCTGCGTTTTTGCCACAAGACGGGGTATGAGGGAAGAGAAGCATCGTGGTTGAACAAACGAACGAAATGACGAGCTGGTTGCAGTGGACGAGCGAGAATAGTTGGTTGTGATTAGGAAGGGAAAATGGGAGGAAGTAGCGGAACCGTGGGATGTTGTCGTTGAATTCAAGGCCGTGTATTTGATTAGACTCGAACCAGCCGCTTTCGGGTTGGGCGAAAAACAAGTTTTTGATCAACCCGAATGGTGCGTCAGAAACCCTATCTCAAGGCATGAATACAAGGTCAATGATTACCTCAAAATTGTCTGAGCGATGCCCTTGGAAATACTGTCGAAGCTCGTGAATGTCGGCAGTCAAGAGCGAGTCAAGACTCAAGAGGACAAGGACAGATGCACGTGAGCATTATTTTTCTTCTTTCGTTCGCGCCCATGGTCGGACGACACAATGACAATTCTCTCCCAGAAATTCCGACTGGTATTATGCTCATTATTTTCAGAGCCTTCAATATGTAAATCCAACCCCAAAAAGCTGGAGAATCAGAGACACTGTCATTGTCCTGCAATTCTGTATGTGTACTATTTCTGCCCTCAGTCCGCTCATTAAAACAAGGAATTAGGCAAAATGAGCATCTTGAGACATTATACGACCTCTCGCTTGCAACGGGACTCGTTTGTACATGACATTTGCTTATGCAGATGACGACTGTCTTTCAACCAGGAGTCCAGGACCGGATCATAAATGTCTGCCACGTTGCCAGGACTCATAATTCCAGAGAAGCCACGATACTCATCAACAAACCAGTTCCTGACCCGGATACCACCATGTCGTCGCTTCAGCTCTGTTGATTTCGCAGACGGTAGAATGAGAACTTTCCTCAAGCGGTGACACCGGCAATTGCGGTCAGAGCGTTGGTGAGTCATGTCCACTGGTAGCCTTAAATTGAACCTCAAATTTTCGTCTTTTCATTTTATAGGACCCTGAGCCTTGGTCAACGTATTGTTCTCTTATCAGCCCCATTTTGGATCCAGGGCCAGGTCAGACTTTGGACGACACCAGCTCTCTGCGGTCCCATATGCCTTCACTGATATGTACCCTTGCAACATCTTTTTCGCAACAAGCTCTTCTGCTATCACAATCATTCATTCTCATTCAAGACGGTCCTCAAGGCTTCTCCACATTTGACAGTCCTTCCTTTTACACCGTCATCCGAGGTTCTCCATCCTGGCTCAATAGTCCTCCCCCAATCCTCCCCTCATATTCCATATTCGGCTTGTTTCCAATATTCCGCGCTCTTTCTGATTGGGCGCTATGTTACGGTCGTTCACCCCAAGCCCGCGAATACCAAGTAAACCTGGGATTCTAATGTTCTCCAGTGCTCGAGGTCTAAATGTCCGCTTGAGGGTTCACATCAATCGCTGCTCGAAGGTCTTTGTTGCGGTACTGGTAAGTCTCTTTGTTACCTCTCTGATGGGACCATGTTGCTCACGATATTATCAGTTAGATCTCTTGCAGACTCCTACCTAGATGGTTCAAATGCGGTCTATACGTCACTGTCGCTCGACATCAAATTTGTGCTTCTCCAAAATTGAATAAATAGATGCATTTTGCAGGACAGTATTTCATTTATGATTTATACAATGATACTGGCTTGCTCAGAGAAAGGCTACCATGCTATTAGTAATGACTTTCTTACGCCATAGAGGCTCTTGAGAAACAAGGAAAAGGACAAAGACGAACCTTGTCTCGGCCGTACCGACCTCGACGTCAAAACTCTCCTCCCCAACACAACAGCCTAAAGTCTTATTCTCCATCTTGTTGTGAATGTGCGCCCGGGGATGTATGTCGCTGCGAGCTGCAAGTCAGCCGCTGCTCAACGAGGGGAAAGATGAGAGGAAAGAAAAGAGGGAAGAGCAAGAGGAAAGAAACCAAAGAGTCTGCAAAATGTCTATGAGATAGAGATAGCAAGGACCAGATAGGCCTGCAACTGACCCCTCGAAGTAAGCACCTAGACAAGCGAGGTTCGCAAGCCTCAAAGGACGGTGACGAGACCAGGACGGGGAGACGACAGCTAAACGGCGAAATCGATGATACGAAGGGGATGATGCGAGCGACAAAACAAACCACGAAAGCCAAATGCCTGGCGCGAAGGAGTGGAAGATAAGGTCGACAGAAGTCGGGGAATCGACGAAGAATAGAAGCAAAAAGTCGCGAAAGAATAGAAGGAGGAAACTCACAGCGCAGTCTCTCTTCGTGTCTTTCTCGTCTCCATCTCAACAAACAGTCCGCTGTTGCCTCTCATTCGTCCCCAAAAGCTCTTCTCAGGTGTCTCCCAGAACCTCTCCTGGTGTCTGCCTTTGTCTCCACCAATGAAAAGACAAGCTGTCCAAGCCAAATGGACGAAACGTCGAGGAAACCAAGTCGCAAGGATGACCTCACTCTTCATCCCCGTTTGCGCCAACACGCGGGGTGTGTGAGGCTGCAAGCGAGGAGTGCGCGGTGGATTGTAGGAGCTGAAGCATGGTGGGCGATTTGGGCGTTGGGTGAGCGGCGAACGAATGGGATCGAAGGTTGGAAAAGGGAAGAATTAGATAGAGCGATACAATAATTGTTGGAATTGCTACCTTGGAATTAGACCTTGGTCGATAATTGCGTTCAATCACGGCTTCCATGATCCTTGGGAAAAACCTGAAAGAATTCGTTAGAGACGCAGTTGTCTGAGCTAGGGTCGATATACCCGGTCATTCCAGCCTGCAAACGAGAGCTCTTCTTCTCTGCAATGGATTACGAGCCTCAAACGAGCCTGCAATACGACGGCGCTCCGGTTACCGCGTAGGTCGAATCCCTCATAGCAGCACTTGGCTGTCGCTGCTGTCCTGCATGACACTTTGGGATTGATTTCGCTTGTCGCAAATGCAACGTCTTTGCTGGCAGTGCTATGCAGGTGGCTTGACTGAGATGCTGGATATTCGAGATGATAGTAGAAGCCAACGCTTCCAAAGCCCGATTTGGTCAATAACGAGCAAGGGTGTCACGACACCACTCTACTTATTGTATCTTGTCGCAACAGACAGTTTGAAGGAGGTCAAGGTGTATCAATGAATCCAGTACAATTTGTACAAGTTGTGCTTATAAAGGGTCAAGGCTTGGATTCACCACAAAAGTACCCGAAAGTCGAGCTAGCACCATTCCGTCGACATATAACCACCACTAAATCCATCTCATTGCGTCGTCTATCTCCAAATCTACTTCACCACCAATGGTATATGCACCGCATAACCCTCAGCTCTTTGGTCGTTGATCAGCAATGAGGAAATACAAAAAGCGCAAGCTTACCTTGATGACATTGGTTCAACGATGCGCTGGGGGACCCTGGCTTGGCCTTCGTCTTGAGCTTGTTCTGGTCTCGACTTGCTTGTGCATCCTAGTAGGCGCAGAGGAGTCTGTCCGACTGAATAATGAGCAAAATCCCCAGCATTATGATAGTGGGACTGACCGGCACCTCTCTAATTTCGTTCGAGCTCATTGCAATTGGGACTGAGCGTGGGCTGACTGAACAAGTATCGTGATGGACTGGGCTGGGACCTCAATCGGCAGAGTTTGGATAGAACGTGCACTGAACGACTTCGACAATTGTCGGAGCTGGTCGTGGTCGAAACCAATAGTGAGCAAGCACCGTGGAGGGCATGTTGGGCGATGAGCAAGAGAACTGTCCCGAAGTGGAACACAGAGTATCGCAGATGGGATCGTCGGACTGCAGTCTGTCGAATTTGAGGACATCTTGCTGGTTCACTGCAGAAGGCTATTTGCAGGCCCAAGGAAGGTCGTGTATTTGGGAGGGATCATGCAATGCTCGGCGAGGAATGATGATGATTTGGGATGCCAGACTGCCAGTATGGCGGAAAGTGGAAAGAAAAGCAGATATGAGAAGCTGGAATGTACGCACTGCTCCTCGAAATTTTAACGCTAAACGGCCTCGAGCTTGATGTCGTTGTCCCAAATAGTTATGGTTGATCTTTCTTTGTCCTGAATGGCTACGGTGTCCTAGTCCATTCCTAACAGACCTTGATAGTAGAGGGAGGTGCTGTAATCGAGGCGCGATCTAGTCCATGAGTCGACCGTGAACCCAAAGCAGACGGAAGATAGTATATGTTGAGAGTTGGTACCGGTGTTCGTTAATGCGATTCTTGAGGGTCCGAATATGAAGTCGAGAGCTTTGGTGTGAGGTATGGATGAAAGCAGTTGAGACCGCCGCCAGGATGCAACGCTGGTTAGGCTGCCACAGAGACGGAAAATGGATCCAAGGGCGGGGGAAGAAACGGAATTGGCAGTGCGTCGTATATGAGCTGAGAGGCACAATTAGGATGAAAGGGGGAGACAGAATAGAAAATAGACGCACCAGGATATCCTTCCCTGTCAGTTCCAGTAGCCATCAATTTGAACCAGGTTCATCCTCTTCCTCCAATCATTCTAACGGAAAAAGAGGAACAAGCTGATATGGGCAAGAGATCCCAGTGTCGATAAGTCTATATGAGGCTCGAGAAACTGGACATGGTGCTACGAAAAGGACATTATTAGCGATTATTGCAAGCTATCCATGGACAAGGCTTACCAAGATGCAATTGGAACATTCGAATCAGCTGGCACCGTGTCTTCCCACTGTCCCCTTCAGCGAAAGCTCTCAGGCTGCTGTCCCATCTCATCCTCCACAAGCGGCAAAAAGCTCTATTGTCTTCTCTCAGGCTACCGCTGAATTCCGAAACTCGGCCCAATGAGTGATTCCAGGCTGAATTTGGATTGGAAGAAAACCAGGTTGGGGCTGGTGAACCACGGTTGTTTCCTGTGGCTGTCGACAAATGAGCTTGGTGTAGAAATATGGGCTCATGCTTACTGGGAGACAACAAGCTCTGGGTGAGCCAGGAATGCTGATTCGTCGAGTCGGTGTGAGTACAGTTCTCTCGCGATGGCCATTCATGCATTGAATTTCACAGTTATATCACCATAGTCCACATCTCGAGCCAGGGTGCAACGAGACTGCAGCGACAGAAAAGATGGTCCAATTTGGGTCAATGGCTGGTGTACGATGTTGGGTTGACGCGAGTGAAGAGAATACGGTGCACAAGAAATATTTCTTGGCATGGATGGTTCTGGGCAAGTCATGTTCAGTCACAGCGTGACAAAGCCGCTTGATTTCGGTCCACCTCGATCCAATAAAATACCATCTCTTTTACTTAAGCTTTCTCTCGGCTCTTCCTCTGCGCGTTCGGAACACAGTTTCTTGAGATGCGGACTCCCAGCTTTACAGATGAATTCTGATTCTAGGGCTACGCACTGTCACCGTCTATAAACGGTTAGACGGGTCGTCATACGAGACATGTACCCTGTCCTGTCGAGACTCTTTCGAATTTATCGACGGTATGGGTCACATTGTGGGTATACCTGTTTTCATCTGTCGACAAACAGCCGTGACGGCCGTCTAGACGGTACTTGTTCTAGTATGGTTGATCTACCTCCATTTTCTGAGATAATGAGACGAAAAAGAAGCGCGCGAGGACGCTGACACAAACGCGAACCCCCAACACGCAACTCCCGCCCTCCTACCATCTGCCGTAGTCGACCACAGTCGTTTTAGTCATCCGTGCGCAGTCCCAGTCGACCATAGTCGCCTGACTTCTCATTGGGTCTGAAGACTAGCTAGCGCTGAAAGGTTGAGAGAAGCAGCGATGGTGAAAGAGTGAACTAACCGCAAAGAGATCTCTACGCCAATGGCAAAGCAAAAAAGGTCATTGTGCTTGGATTCGGTGGCAGTGAGGAGATTGCATGATGCAATATTGCACAATGAATCAGGAAATACGGAGGAGATGACGATCGCAAATGCTTGAGGGAATGGTCACTGCAGAAGCAAGTCAGCAAATGACGCACTTTAGCCGTATAGGAGGACGTACAGATCTCAATTATTGTGGCTGCCTTTTCGAAGACCATGACCACTGCTTGCTTCGAAGACCACATGCGCTCCTTGCTCGAAGTAATTCTGCGCGCGCATTCCTCAGAGCACAAACCTTGGAGTCGCTCAAAGTGATTCCGATTTCGTGCACGCATTACTCGGAGCACAAACGTCGGTGTCGTCTTGTTGGTGGAGCAAGTGAAACCACGAATGAGCTAAGGCATGGTTTTAACCGCTATTCCTTCATGGTGTAATCAAGGCAGTGCGGCGTAATCAAGTCAACGCGCAGAGGCTGCACAAATCAACGGAATGAATTCGGGTTTAAGAATGGATTGAATTTGGGCCAAGATGGATTGAATTTGCATTATGGACATGGCTGTTAAGAACCAAAATCGATTTCAAAAGATGAACTAGGAGAAGAAGGCAAGAGACGCACCACAAGCTCTGAATTCCACTGAGCCATTCTTCATCCAAGCCCTTTATCTCTTCAAGCAGTCCAGCGACGACAAGAGACGGAGACCGAGAAGGATCCTGCGAAATAAAAAAGACTTTAGATTTAATACAGCCGACTCATTGACTTTAAATTTGACTCACCAAGAAAATGGCAAGCTTCCTCCCAGATGCGAGCAGTCGACTATCCCAGGTGGACAAGACATTGCGGCCCGTTCTCATTCTACCACGCGCTTGAGCCGCAAAGGGTGTTTCGTCTTCGATGCGCCGGTTTGCCTCTGGTCTTGAGCTTGTCTCTGCTGAAACTATCGTGCGAGTTGAACCGTCAGCGACGCTCCATGCTTGCGGGGCAGAACAGAGCTCGAAACCTGAAATTCTGCAGAGTAGGGGATAATAATGAGCCTCGATAGCTATAATGCAGATTGGAGTAAGCTGACTGAGAGCAGATAGAGGAATAGCAGCTCACCAAGCCGATTCTGTGCTCACCATGAGACCCTTCTCTTCATTCTCGCAAATCTCTCTCTGTAATTCCGATGCCGAATATCTGTCAAGCGCCTGTGATTGTGCTGCACCCAAGTCCCAACGAGGCGAGCTTTGTCTCATCGATGATGGGCTGTATGATTATCAATAGCAGTCCGTTGCAGAATAGACACGAATAATGACAAACCTTTTGACGCCGTTATGCCGTTGACGACCTGAAAGACGTTGAGGTTATCTGGCTTGAGCAGGCAGTCAGTCGACTGTTCTGGTCAAAAAGCCAAATGAGAGCTCACTGAAATTGTTTTTTTCACAGGTCATGACACTCGTTGCGGTTGTATCGCTGTCATGGCCGCCAGCTCAAGCCAATGTGCAACGAGATGCAGTGACGCTGGTTGACGCGGGACAAAAAAGTCGGTGCATTTTTAGGGCAATGACTGGTCGATGTTAGTTGACACGAGAGAATAGTAATACAATATTATTTTTTGCTACAAGGTTGGTGGAGATTTCGTCAATGAGAGATAAGAACTTTTCGCTGTGGATGGCGTTGGGCAAGTCACGTCCTGTCACATTGTGACGAAGTGCCTCGGGAGAACGAAGAGCCGGTGCCGGGCGCTTCAATTTGTTTCCAGCCTCCACCTCGAACTAATAGAATACTCTTTTGTATTTTGTTTCCAAACCCTTCCCTAGGCCCTTTTTCTGCGCATCTGGAGCACGGTCTCTTGAGATGCAGGCTCTCCAGCTTTACTGACAAATTCTACCTGACTCAGAATTCAAGCAAGATTGCAAGGCATTGATTATGAGGAGACCCTTAAGCTTGTACAAACATACAAACCAGATTTATTCACCTGAGCACTGTGCCACATAATTCTGGTTGGCTGTTAAGGAATGTGTCACCTTGGATAAACATGAGAAGACATGTATTGATTATTCGCTACAGCTCATCGATCCTGGATCCACCCTGTACTTCATTGTTGGAGAGGTCTTGATGCAAGTGGGACCTGGAGGAGTCAGGTTGGCTGGGGTCAAACATCATCTTGGACTGCCTGCTGTTTCATAGAACTGTTCAGCTCTGAAGCACTGGAATCAAGTATACTGGGTCTTGTACTGCATCAGCTCTGGAGATATCTGGCCCAATTTAGGACTATGTAGACTGTGGGGAGGAGGCCAAGAGATGTGTGGGGTATCATGATACAGTGAGAACTGGATCCCATTCATTCATTCTTATCCTATTCTGACTTGGTCCGAGTCTTTTCATTTTATTTCAACTTGTTGGCTTTGGTCTCGAGTTCAGTCTTTGAACTTTTGACTGGGTTTTTTGGGTTCAGAGCTTTGGAGGGAGAGATGAGGAGAGATATGGATTAGTTTCTGTCATTTCTCTTCTCTTCTTTCACAATGAATTTCATGATGGTTTTCGGTTTTGTTTCTGAGCCGCGTTGGTGCTGCTTTCTTGATGGCAGGTTTCTCTTTTTTTTTGTGTCTTGTCTTTGTTTTGTTCCCCTTTCTTTGACAGCATTGTTCACTCATTCCTATACAAACCTCCTATACCTCAATGAAGGCCTCCCCATGCTAGTCAAGACATTTGAGGATCCAAAGTATTTGGGGAGGTTGACTGTGAGTAATTCTTCTTTGGTGGCTTATCTTTGTTCACGCTGCTCCTGTTTCTCATTTGCTTACTTCCCAATCTCCCTCTCAGATATTTACTCAATGCTTATCTCCTGATTTTTCAGGGTGTGGATAAACTCTTTGAAGAAGAGAAAAGGCAATGCAGGAGATGGAGGCACTGGATTTGGACAATGAGAATTTGGAGAAGATTTTCAGGTGATGAACATAGTAACAGCATTGCAGGTCTGATGAGCTGCTCATGGATCTGCTGTCAGGCAGGGAAGCAAGAGGAAGTGAACAGGGAGACTAGCAATGAGAAAGTATAAGAAAGGATAGAGCAAATGATTCTAATACTACATATAATTCCTTTTACTGTTTTGTATGTACAATTTAGCTGCTGAAAAAATAAGATTGACATGCATTCTTAGATTTCAGATCTGGAACTGAACATAAGTATATTTATTTTAGACAGCAGAGGATAAAACTGTGCCATGCCCTGGTATGTCTTCTTCATGATCAGTCCCAGCCAATGCATCTTCTTCCTCTGAAGTGGGAACTCTAGAAGGATCATCCAACTTGTTAAGGTAGTATTGGCATATAATCTTCCTGTCCTCAACCCCTTCCAAGTTTCCATGATTCATCAGGGCCTGACTAAACAGCTTCTTTGCATCATTGTTCTTGCCTTTCTTCATATGTGCCCGTCCCAGTTCAAGCAAAATGCTGGCAGTGTCTTGTTGATCTCCATATGCCTTTGCATGCTGTAGACCCTCCTCCAAAGGCCTGATTGCCTTGTCATATTCTGCCTTGGAGATATAGACTCTTCCAAGGACCCAAAGAGATCTTCCAAGATAACCCCCAATTTGCTTCCATTCACTGACAGCCAGCACAGCCCACTTTTCTGCCTCATCAAATTGCTGGAGACGGTGATGTGCCTCAGCAAGCTTATCTGCACACTGTGCCCTTTCAAAAGGTAAATCTGAACAGAAATCTCTTGCCCTTGTGAGATGTTCAAGGGCTTCTGAATGATTGGACCAACGTGAATGTGCCTCTCCCAAAAATTTTAGGCAACATGCCATTGCCTTCTTCCAGTCTTCACCATCCTCATCAAGTGAATTCAGCTCCTGCTGTGCCTGTTCCAGGAGAGGTATCTCATTGAATGAAGAATCAATGAGAGCAGAGACATCAGCAATGTCAATTAATGCCCATGCTCCATCTGTTGGCCTTGAAGCTGCAAGATATGCATCTCGGGCAAGATTATACTGTTTGAGAGACTCTTGATATTGACCAAGAGTATAAAGAATGGCTGCATAGCAATCGTAAACATGCCCAACAAGTTGATTTGGATCTGTGACATTCTGCAAAAGCTTCACTGCATGTTGAATGACCTCTGTTCGGGGTCTGACACGATACTGGTGCCATGCCAGAGTGTAAAGTGCATTGATGACATCCAAGTTGGACTCTGATGTCTGAAGGAGGATGGATTGAAGATTGATTTCCTCAATAGCCCGTGCCTGCATATGATCTTGGAAGGACTCATCACCTGGATTGAAGGAGTTGTATTGTTCCAAGAAATTGCAAGCTGCCTTGACCATTGAGTCATGAGTATTGGTGGGAAAATGTGAGCCATGAAGAAGGTATGACCTGATGACTGGGAGAACAAAGTACGTTGTTGTCCTTCGCTCCAAAAGTGATGCCTCTAAGAGTACTCGAAGTGCACCATTGAGGTTTTCCAGATTTTCTGCCCACCACTGTTGAAGGGTCTCAGGTGATGTGCCAGAGGGCAACATAGCAATTATCTGCAAGAGTAGAGCAGCATTGAGCTCATTCTTAACCAATGAGCTCTCCAGTGACATACAGATGGACACTGAGACACTGTTTTGTCGGTCTGAGCCCTGTATAGATCCAAGCATAGAGGTACCAGTTGCCTGGTATCCTGAGATCAACTGTGCAGCCTTTTGCCCGGTATTCTTCCCATATTGTGCCATAAGCTTCACTGCCAATGCCATATGCCCCAGCATTTCAAGAAGCTCTGGAAGCTTGGAATCCTCTTGTGACTCTGGGTGAATTGAGACAAAGAGCTGATGAGAAGCTGCAGGATCTAGTGTCTGAATTCTCATCTCTTCCCATTCAATCTCCTCACAAGGAGCAATTGTTGCTCGCATTGTCACAAAGAGTGCAACATGAGGGAACTGTGCAATGTCCTGTAAGATGCGTGCCATGGTGCCTCTAGCTTCAGGTGCATTCCATGGTGTTTCGAAGTTGTCAAGAAGTAAGATGATGGGTTTGGAAGTTTTCCGCAATTCATTGAGAATATCCTCTAGGGTGTTATGAGTATCCATAGTGATGGCCAGTGATTTATAGAGGATATGAAGAAACATTTCTGGTGATGTTGCTTCATCACATGGCACCCATAGACTGTTTTCCCTTGAATAAAATTGCTTCATGGCAGGGTGTGCCATTACTTTGAGTGCTGTAGCTGTTTTTCCTTGTCCCCCAGCACCAAGGAGAGCAAGATGTTTGGAATTCAGGAGTGCTGGCTTTCTTCTAAATATTTGAGCCACCCTGGCACGTTTAGACTTGGTTGATGATGATTTTGCTGTGAGGATTTTAACAATCTTTTCAATCTCTGGGTCACGGCCAAAGAGCTTCTCATTTGCTGCTGGCATATAGCCATGGACACGAATAGCTGGAGCTTTAGCTTGATAGCAGAATGAGCTGCATTCCCAAGTCAGACAATAATCTTACCAGCAGGATAATTGTGGTTGATTGTTGTCATTGTGTTATTGGAAAAATTATCTCCACCGATATTCCCTATGGGTATATAAGTCTCATTTCGGCATTGCAGCATGTAGTTGGCTCACCAAATGTGCTGTTCTGTGCTGTTATTTCCATGCTTCCCAACAATTGAAGGTGGTGGTTCTGGACAAGCTGTTCAAGCGCCGCACAGCCAAGGTTCGCCGCGTGGCATGGCAGGTGACTTGAATGTTCCCAGGATACTCATCGCTAAGAATATATTTCAGAAGGCCGAGGATATGCCGAATGACAACTGCCTGAGAGGAATTTAATTCAATTTTTCTTCAAAACAATAAAAGGTCTGTATGAATACAATTCATCAAATAAGGACAATTGAATCTACGAGTACAAAACAGACAACCGAACGAAGAACTCCAAACCGAACCAGTAAAAGCTAAGAGATTAGAAGTATCCAGGATGAAGGAACATGGAAGCAACTAGAATTGTCAAGGAAACAAAAAGTATGGAAGAAAGGACAGTAAACAACAGTTGAAAGAGGAATGAGAGATAAGGAAGTGGGATTGCTCTTGCAGAGGACATCTGGAAGGAACTTTTCCAATGGGTAAGACACATTGGACCTGACTGACAGTGAAGATTTGACCTGGCAATAAGACCCAAGAAAACTAGCAATTGCTGAAGACTTGAGAGAAGATTCGAATTGGTGATGAAGACCTGAGGAGAAAACTGGTAGTGAGGCCGAGCTCCCATCAGAACAGTCAAAACGAAACATGTCCTCGGACATGGATTTGGTACAGCGCCAAGGTTCTTGTCGTAAGATTCAAAAAAGGTTCGTTGAGAAGGAAAGCCATCCATGTCAGAAGCGAGACAAGAGGATGGGCAAAAGGCAAATCCGACCGTGTGATGGTTTTTGACGGCGCCGGGGATGAGACAGCACAGGTTGAAATAAAGACATACTAGCAAGACTGATGTCGCTAGGGCAGTGGACGAATCCGAGCATGAAGCGCCAGGAGATACCGGACCTGGACTCATGTCAACAAGACCTGCCGATATAGAGATGAAGATGCACCTTCAATACAGTCAATGATCTCAAAGCTCAGTCTACCCTCGCCGTCAAATTAGTCCCTGCGACCTTTCTTTCTCCTGTCCGCTTGGCCTTGCTTGAGGTTTCATCATTGGAATTGTCCTTTAGAGAGCGGAGAGCTGGAGAAGGTGTCATTGGCGGTCTGAGGAGGGTAGAGAGGAGGAAGAATGCGAAAAAAGATGTTTCCAGCCAACAAAAGAGCCCGAGAAATAGACACAGAGATGAGCAAAATTATCTCTCTCTTCTCCCTTCCGTCTCGTCCCAAGAGGCAGGAAGCCCTGACAAAGCGGGAAAAAATCGCAAAAAGCCTGTGCACAGAAAGAGACAAATGTCGGAGATCTCGAAATGAATCACCCGCCTCATCCAATTTCACCAATGCGGTGGAAGGAGGTAAACGGCAAGGTTGGGAGACGCTGTCGTTGAATTGAAGTATTCGAGATAATCATTCACCTAAAAGCTTGGTCAAACAGTCGCCTTGGGAATGTCACTGGTTGGACTGTCCTTGTTCTCAAGGCTGCAGTGAATTGGTCTGGACAGCCACTGCTCTGAAAATCGTGTCCTGCAATAGATTTTGGGAAAACTGTGACAGGTTTAGACAGCAGGTACGATTTTCGATATGGAATGACCTTGTCTTTGCTATAAGGTTTCTCGACAAATGCCTGGTCATCGCTTGAGGAAAGTATTGGTCTCCATTTGACGAAAGCCTTTGCCTTGATTTGTCGAAATCTGGTCTTGATTGAAGAGAAGACCTAGGTGTTAGGAATCCCATGTCAGGGCGTGAATACAAGGTCAATGCTTACCTTGAAATTATCTGAACGACGGCTTGGAAATACTGTCGAAGCTTGTGAATTATCAGTGGTCGGCAGCGAAGACAGGTCACAGATGCACGTGAGCGTCATTTTTTACTAAACGCTATCCACCCAACAAAAAGGGCGGAATACGTCATCCGGCACCTCGGCATCGGTAACCCAACGTCAGCATCAAACGTCAGTATTTCCGGCGCGAAAGTTCAAGTCCATCGTCGAGTAGAATCTGGTAGAATATCAGTAGAGTCTGGTAGAATATCAATAGAGTATTGGCCAGAATTAAAGGTTGCGCAGCTTTTGCAAAAAATAACAAAATTTGTTTGATACAGTCTCTCCGGGGGTGTCCTGCGCGTTTCAGACATGAAACCGCAAAATAAACCAAAATAACGCGTCTTTCGTTGGCGCTGGTCCCTCACGTTCTAGAACGAGCTCTCCGTCCCATGGACCAAAAAGTTTGTACCAGATGCAGAGGGAGACCAAAACCTATTGGTGAATTCAAGGCAACAGCAACAGGTTATTCTGCATTGTGCAAAAGTTGCTTGGAGAAGAAAAGGCTCGAGAAGAAGAGCAAGCAGAAGGAGAATTCAGCCCCAGCCAAAACAAGGACAGGAAGCAGAAGAGCAGAAGATGCAGATGCTGGGACATATGATGAGCCTGGGGAAGATGTCGAAGAAGATGCAAATGATTTTGCCAGGCTGTCAGTCCTGAGGCTCAAGCCATTCCTTGAAGCTATTTCAGAACCAGGTCTTGGGTCATTCTCCGCACGTGTTCAACTCCCGAATCCAGAGCTAGATCTCCGGGTTCAGGCCGATAATCTTGCTGGGCTCATTTGGAAGCAAACTGGATTCCGATTCCTGTTCATGGCTCTCTTTTGCTTCTTTCATGATCACTAACTGATTTATTTATCAGCTATCATCACAAATATTTGCATTGACAGATGCCTGCGACACGCTTCTGGTTTAATTGCGCACAGAGTTCCAAACGGCAGCACAAACCCCAAAAAGTCGATAATGTAGAGGTTCAACGTGACACAGAGAGCATGAAATCATTTCCGTGTAACGGCTGGCTCAGTATATTGATTATTCAAGGAGATACTGCAGCTTGGGTCAACTACAAACATGAGCTCAAGCATGCTGCATACTGGAATCTGGAGGTTCCACCAAATATTCGGGATTTCGTGCATAATAACCTGAGTATGACCACGACACAGGTGAGTCAATTCAATCATTCTGTACTTGACTTCCAGTTGACATGATTGTTTGGCAGTTATGGGAGGGGATCCTGAAGTTGGAGCCCAGCCCCAAGTTTGACCGGAAGTCAATCTATAACCTCTGGTCTGAGAAAACCAGCCGTCAATGGAAGAAGGATCCTGACGAGCTGAAATCAGCCAAAATTCTGGTTCAGGAGGCATCTAAAAAGAGAAATTCAGCTGGGTATAGCTGTGTTGAGCATATCCCTATACACGAGGAGCTCGGCTTCAAGGGTCTTGCATTCTCGTTACCAGAGCTATTGCGCAAATGTGGTGGCAAGGTTCGAGAGCTCTCACTTGACTCAGCCTGTGAGCTACAGTTCTCTATTGCTGTTCCTTTGCTGATTGGTCTCAGTCAATACCAATGGCTCAAACTATGAGGTTTATGCTCTCCTCGGTGAGGTCTATGGGTCTGGGTGTCCATTGGGATATCTTCTACTTCAGTCATCGTCAATGGGGGCAAAAGGTGCAAAAGAAAGATACTTGAAGGATGTTCTTGCCTACTTTCGAGATACATGGCAGATCAAAGCCCTCTGGTCCCTTACCGACAAGGATTGCTCCGAAATTAACACATTTCTGGCAGTTTATCCTAGGGCCAAGCACCAGATTTGTTACTGGCATTGCATGGACGCTATCCGGAAACGCCTGGCGATCTTACGCCGCCGTCCAGCTTATTATGATGTTGATGAAGCCCGCCGTGAATTTGATTGGATTGAGGAAACATTCATGCCTGTTGCTCAGTCAAAGGAAAAAAATCCAGTAAGTTTTAGGATGCAGGTCCCATTTTCTTCTTTTGACTCACTTTCAGGACCGCTCCATGGTTGACACTGCAATCCCAACAGTGACCATCAGACTTGGTGGAGTCCTCCAAACAGTTGCACCCCAGCGACCTCGCCTTGTTATTTGCCTGAATGGAGCTCTTCGTAACATTCCACTTAGCGAGCCTATTCCTTTGAATGATGGTGACTGTGACGATGGCATACCAGAGCTGCTGGATGCTGATGAAGATGACGACGAGGATCTGGAAGAACTAGATGAGCCAGAGCCAGATTCTGACCTTCATGATGACAAAGATGAAGTTGAATCTGAGGATGGTCCAGATTGGATGTTTGAAGAGGATGAGAAGCGCTCAACTGATCCAAACTATGTCTTCTGCCCAGCGGCCCATCGCAAACAGCTGCGGCGCCTCATGGCTCGTCATTTATGTCAACATCCACTTCTCCCAGAGCGTGATGGTCCACTGACTGCACGTGAGATTCAACACAATGCTGTGTATCAGATGTACTCATTCTGCAAAGTACGAAAACTTCGAGAGGTCTGGGGCTATATGTGGAGGAATTGGTACTCACCTTTACGCTGGAAGTTGTGGGCGCGGTCATCATGTCCAGAGCGCCTTTCCCGTCTTCGGACCACCATGAATGTCGAGAACTTCTGGCGTCGTCTGAAACATGACTACCTTCATCACCTGGTTCATCCACGACTTGACCAACTTGTTTGGATTCTGATTTACAAGGTCACGCCGGCTCAACTTGCTCGAATGGAGATACATTCAGACGAGTACCGTCTCGGACGTGCTAAACCTCTTACCAACTATCAGAAATACTTCAAAGCGGCCTGGCGCAGGCTCAGTCAAAGGAAGATCAACCATGAGAAAGCAACCATCTACCAGACTGATGTTGCTTCATGGACATGTCGATGTGGTCAACAGAAATATGATGCTTTCTGTCTCTGCAAACATCTGGTTCAGGCTGTCAAACCACCATCCATTTCATTCTGGGGCCAAGTGTCACGGCGCCGAACACAACCCATCTATCGTCACCCCGAGTTGAGATCCAGAGACTCGGCTACTTTCCCATCATTCGAGGTGGCAGATGGATCAATTTCAGATGGCGATGACAAGCTTTGGCTCGGTGATGTAGCAATGCTCAGTGGTGATGGTGATTGGGAAGATTTGAGCAAAAGGAGCACAACATTTTTAGGAAAGCGGAGGCGAGATGACAATGCCCAAAGTCATCGGTCATCACCAATAACAGAAGCACGAAGATCCTCGCCTTTCCGGAGCTCATCTCCAATTGGCTATGGAAGCGATGATGAACATCAGGTGAGTATTCCTATCTTATCTCTTGCATTGTTTTAACTTGGATATTAGCGTGACAATGCGAATGATTATGTTCGCAGTCTGATCAAGGATCTGCGGTTTGCTGCAGATGCGCTGGAAACTCAGCTATCAAGCCAGACTACTGATGAGAATCCTATCCTTTTCAAAGCTCTACAACGGAAAAAGTTCGGCAAGGATATTACCAAGTGGGTCGGTGACATTCGCCACAGTGAGTCCACTGGCAGGGTCCGGGGTACTACTTGGGGACGGGCAGGTGACTTTGAAGCGACCAGGCGCAGTCAAAACACTATGGGGTATCGCCCACGGGCCGGAAACGGAAGTGCTGAAGGCAGCAGTGGCGTGGAATAGTCATAGAATAAGCTCAGTAAGATAAAGGATAATTAAATGCATTTAATACAATATTCATCGAATTTTCTGGCCTACGGAAAAGACCCAAATCATTGTTCTGGCAATATATTTCAACTGACAATGGACTTGACTGGAACTTCGCGCCGGAAATACTGAATTCCCCAGTTAAGTCTGGTACCCCGGCGTCCCAGCTTGGTGACCGAGCCGTGTACTTCTACCTACCTACCTACCTACCTACCTGATGTTTCATGTTGACGTTGGGTTACCGATGCCGAGGTGCCGGATGACGTATTCCGCCCTTTTTGTTGGGTGGATAGCGTTTAGTTCATTTTTCTCTTCCGTCGCGCCCATGGTCAGACGAGACAATGACGGATCTCCTCAAGCAATTCCAGCAGAGACGCCATTATTCCCAAAGCCTTCAGTGTTAGAATCCAGCCCCCAAAAGGCGGAGAATTGATGACATTATATTGTCCCGCAACCTGGTACGTGAATTTCTGCCCTCAGTCCGCACAAAATGTAACAATGAATTTGGCAGAATGAGCATCTCAGGACCATGGTATCACCTCTTGCAAGCACTGGCACTCGTTTGTGGACGTCGTTTGGTCAGGCCGACGGCGACTGTCTTTCAACCAGGACCGAATCAGAAATTTCCACGTCATCGGAATATAATTCTAGAGAAGCTGCCGCAACAATCCTTTTTCCAGGTCTCTATATCCACACTTTGGCTTTTAGCCTCGTCTCCAGACTCGTCTCTGACTCGACGCCGCCAATCAGGTCGCCGCCTTTCATTTGGCTCAATCAAGCTCAGCGCTCGTGCATCGATTTTGCGGACGGCAGAATAAAAAATGTGACAGCTGGCGATTGCAGCAGCCTCTACTGAGAGTGTCCGAGTCGGTAAGCAAATTCATGTCCATCCGTAACCTGAAAATGAGCCTCAAACCGTCGTCCTCAGCGCAGAGCCTTTCTCATGACCGCCAGCTCGTCTCGGGGTCAACGCATTTCTTTCACATCGGATGCAACAATGCCATTCCTCGCTGGTCTGGTCCCCCTTTCTTAACCCATTCAAAACGATGCCGCTCCCAAGCTTTTCAGATCCATCGAAGACATGCGGTGCAAAGTCTTCAATTTTGCAACAAGCTCCTCTGCTATCGCAATCATTCGTTCTTCAAGACTGTCCGGTCGCACCACTGCTGTCTAAACAGTCCCCGACGCGTCTCCACAATCGACAGTCCCTTCTTTTTCACAGTCTTCGGAGGTTCTCCAGTGTTGATTGCGATACTGGTAAGCGACTTGGGTACCTTTCTTGTCAGAACCAATTTGCTCACGACATTTTCAGGTAAAGTAGTAATCCAACGAGATAGCTCATCCACGGTCCATACGTCTCGCATTTGTGGTTGCCGAAATTGAATATATAAAACATTTTACACAAGTTATACAATGATACTGGCTTGCTCAGAGACAGACTACCGTGCCCTGTATGCCCCCAACAGCAACGGACTGAACTGAACTTTAGTCGTGTGTGCATCACATAATGAAAGAGCGCTGACCTTGCTGTAGCCTTTTGCATAAGAAGCTTTGTCAGAATAGAGAGATTGGAGCAGGAAAAGGAAGACACGACGAACCTTGGACCTTGACCTCCAAACTGACCTGCCCAACACAAGACGTCCCATACAGCCCAACGTCTTGATCTCTGTCTTGTCGTGAACGGTAACACCCAGGGATGTATATCGCTGTGAGCTGCAAGTCAGCCGCTGGTCAACGAGGGAAGAGCGGGAGGAAAAGAAACCAAAAGAGTGTGTCAAATGTCCATGTAATAGGCCGAAAAAAGATGAACCAAGCGATGAGACAAAACCAGAACCAAAGAAAGTGATGGAATGGAGGGGATGGTGCAAACGACAAAACGAGCCACGAAAGCCAAACATCAGGCATGAAGGAGTGGAAAGAAACGAGGAATAGAAAGGAAAAGTCACAATGCAATAGAAGGAGAAAACTCACAGCTCGGTCTCTCTCTTCACGTCTCTATCCGAACAAAAGGTCCATATCCATCCCCAAAGGCTCTCTTCATTTATTTCCCAGAGCGTCTACTGGCCTGTGTTCGTCTCCATCGATAGAAAGACAAGCCGTCCAAGCAAAATGAACAAAACGTTGAGGAAACAAGGCCGCAAGAATGACCTCGCTCCCTGCAAAAGAAGAATCCTTCATCTCCATTTGCACCAAAGAACATGGGTGGGCGAGGTTGTAAGCGAGGAGTGCGCGGTCATTGGGAGGAGCTGCGGCATGGCGGGCAAGTCGAGCGTTTGGTGAGTGACGAACGATGGCGAGAGCAAAGGAGCAAGGGGTTGGGAAGATGGAGACTGTTAGATAGAGCAACAGAAATGATTATTGAATTACCTTGGAATTGGACAGGAATATGCTCGTGTTTGTATTCGAGACTTTGGCTGGGCCAGGCGGGCATTCGAGCCTGCAAACGAAAGTCCTTCTTCCTCTGCATTGGATTTAGAGCCCGCAATTCGACGGCGCTCAAGTTATTACCACGTCCGTCGAAATCTCTCGTAGCGGTGCTTGGATGTCGCTGTCTATCTTCGGAATTCGATTTGGCCTGTCATGAATGCAACGTCTCCACTGGTGGTGCTACACAGTGGTTTGATCGAGATGTTGGAGTTCCAAGATGATAGTGAGAGCCAACGTCTGCAATGCCCGATCTGGATATTCGGGTGTCACGACATCACTGACCACTCTGGTTCTCGGTACCATCTTGTCACGACAGAGAGGTCAAAGGAGGTCAAGGTCTATCGATGAAGCGAGTACAAATAAAAGTGGTGGTTATATAAGGACAATGCTTGAATAACGACCAAAAGTTTTCAAAAGTCGAACTAGCACCATTCCCTTCCCATCCGCCGATGCATACCGATCACCAAACCCGTCTCATTGCTTCACGTATCTCTAAATCCTGTATCCGCACCACAGAACCCCAGCGACGAGCACAACCATGAACCCAGGTGGATTTGATGAGGTCAATTGGCGGGTTTCCTCAACGTTTCCTCCCGCTAATATGGTTCTCGATATCTGGTCATTGATCAGCCAACCAGGAAATACAAAAAGCGCAACCTTACCTTGATGACGTTGGCTCAACAATGCATTGGACCCACTGAAGGAGCTTGGTTTGACCTTTGTCTTGAGCTTCTTCTAATGCCGACTTGCAGTAGATAGCATACTAGCGGGGTCTGTCTGTCTGTGAATAGTGAACAAAACCTCAACATCATAGTAGCGGAACTGACCGGCGCGTTTCGGGGTACCTCTGAATTCGTTCGAGCTTGTTGCAATTGGGACTGGGCGTGAGCCGACCGAACGAGTGAACATTGGGTTGGACCAGGCTTTGATTAACAGAGTGGATAGAGAGAGAGCTCGGTTTGGCGAATGTTCGAGCTGGTCGTGATTGAATGATTCGGGAGGAGATCCAAGCGAAGAGCGTCGAGGAAGGCTTGTTGTCAAACAGGAACCAAATAACGTTGAGTGAGACAGCAAACGTCAAACGAGCAAGAATCCGAGCGCAACCCAAGATCGTCACAACTTGAATGTTTAGTTGGGTTCGGGAGACGTTTCACAGTTTGTCGTAGAAGAGCTCTTGCAAGACCCAGTTGTCTATGAGGTCGTATATTTGAGAAGTATTGTGTATTCGGTTCGGGAGCACCACCTCAGATGAGATAGGACTGGACGGCCTTTTCGTATGGACTGTCGGCGCTGGAAAGGCGAGAGAGAACTGTAGATGTGAGGCGTTGGAGATTCGGTGGTGAAGATCGCAGTGAAACGCCGGTGCTGAAGCTTGGTGGTGAAGACCAGAGAAAGACAACGGATCCAGAAATCCGGGCAAGCGCTCACCGCCAAATGACACCGGACCAACGCAACCACAGAAAACCTTGCGAGCTCAACGCAGAAGCGTCAAGTCAGAAGATGCAGTCCTGTCTAAAAAAGCACATCAGAACAAGGTCCGGTATACACCGAGCCCGAAACGAATGCAACAGAAAAGTCTGCGCAAGGCTAGAAAGGAGACGAAGCAGAAAGCAACAATGAATGAATAAAAGCAAAGCCAAGCAATGAGAAGACAAAGCATGAAATGGAACAGCTCGGCCATCCAACAGCGTCGCGCCCACCAAATCCCAGTCCTCCTTGGACCCAAAACCCAAAAGATATCAAAACTCAGCATCCAAAAGCCCCCGTCGAACGAACAGCAGACGAAAATCTCACCATTCAGTCGCGCCCGTTGTACATTTCAATTGGATAGGAAAAGGAAGTCGGGTGAAGACGAGTAGACGAGCAGATGGAAAAAGATCAGGTGGACCTACACCCTGAACAATGGCGCAAATCAGAAAGAGGAACGACGTTTGACAGAAGAGATATGCACCATTATCATATATATCTGTCAATTCAGCCAGGCACCTCGTCTCCGTCCAATCATCCCAACCAATAAGCCGCGAGCGCCTTGTCATCCAACCAATAGAACGACGAGATTTTTTCTCTCAAAAAGAAACCGTCAGGATGCTATATGATGAGAAAATGCATGATGCTATACACGAAAAAAGGACATTTTAGCAATTGTTGCAAGCCAGTCATGGAAGGCTTACCGAAAATAAAGCGGGAGCCATTTGAACCAATTTGGCTCGTGTTGTGCCTTCCCAGTCCTCCTCGTTGAATGCTCTTCTCTCCCTTGTCATTGTTTCTGACGTGGAACTGTACAAGGCTAGGAGAGGACGACGACCGCAAAGCTTGAGGAAATGACGACTGCAGAAGGAAATTTAGAAAATGACTCACTAGCGCTTCGGAAGATACAAGGGCCGTATGAAAGGACGTACACATTTCGATTATTGTGGCTGCCCTGCTTCAAAGACCACGAGCGCGCATTGCTCAGAGCAAAAACCTCGGAGTCGTCTTGTCGGTGGAGCGAGTGAAACCGCGAATGAGCCAAGGCATGATTTTAACCGCCAGGCCATCAAAGCGGCACAGTGTAATCGGGATCGACGCGCAGCCTTCTGAGCTGCAGAAATCGACGGAATGGATTTGGGTTTGAGAATAAAATGAGTGTAGGCCAAGGTAAATTGAATCTGCGTCAACGTGTCCACAGGTATGGACTGAGAACAAAGATGGAATTCAAAAGAGGAACCTGGAGAAGAAGGTAACAAACGCACCACAATTTGTTCAGCCAAGCTCTGTATGCCACCGAGTCATTCAGCCAAGCCCTTTATCCCTCTAAGCAATCCAGCGACGACAGACACGGAGACCAAGAAGGATCCTGTGAAACGAAAGGGACTTCAGTTTCAATATAGGCTACTGATTGACTTGACTCACCAAAGGAATGGCACGCCGCGGCATGCCTGCTCCCACCTGCGAGCAGCCAAATAGAGTTGCGGCGCTTCTCATCCTACCGTGCGCGTGAGCGGCAAAAGGGCATGATGCAGGGGTCCTTGGATGCTGAGATGCGAAACGGATGACAATTCTGAGTGGCGAAGCGGACAATGATGAGCTATAATCGCTCGAGTTAGCTCACCGAGAACAGATAGAATAGTAGCAGCTCACCAATACAATTCCGTGTTCACCATGAGACCCTTTCTCTTCATTCTCACAAATCATTCTCTGAAAATCTGAATGCCGAATATCCGTTAAGCGTGTTTGATTGTGTTTTGCCCAAGTCCTAACGAGGCTGGTCTTGTCAACAATTGCCTGTACGATTATCAGCCGCGGTCCTTTGTAGAATAAAAAATAATGACCAACCTTGACGCGGTCCGTACGTGGTAATACCATTGACGACGTTAAAGGCGTTGAGGTTATTCAGCTTGGCTGACAGTCAGTTGAGAATTCTGGACAAAAAAGCGAATTAGAGCTCACTGAAATTGTTTTCTTCATGGGTCATGACGCTCTAATTGAGGCTGTATTGGTGTCATGGTCGACTGCTCGAGCCAGTGCACGCAACGAGGCTATAGCGACGCTGGTTGGCACGAGAGAGATGAAAAGTCTGTTGATCTTTAAGCCAATGATTAGTCGACATTGGTTGACGCGAGCAAATAGTAATCCAGTGTTATTTTTTGCCACAAGATTGCTGGAGATTTCGCCAAGCTGGAGAGATGAGGACGTTTTCGATGTGGATGGCGTTGGACAAGTCACCTCCTGTCACACTGTGACGAAGCGCCTTGGGAGACCGAAAAGAGCCGGTGCCGGGCGCTTCAATTTGTTTCCAGCCTCCACCTTGAACTAATGGAATACTCTTTCATGTTTTCTCTCCAAAACTTTCTTTAGGCTCTTTTTCCGTGTGTCTGGAGCACAGTCTCTTGAGATGCATAGTCCCAGCTTTATCAACAAATTCTACCTGACTCGGAATTCCAGTAAGATTGCAAGGCATTGATTATGAGGAGACCCTTGAGCTCATACAAGCATACAAACCAGATTTATTCACCTGAGCATTGTGCCACATAATCCTGGCTGGCTGTTAAGGAATGTATCACCTTGGATAAACATGAGAAGACATGTATTGATTATTCACTACAGCTCATCTATCCTGGATCCACCCAAGTTCATGTACTTCATTGCTGGAGAGGTATTGATGCAAGTGGGACCTGGAGGAGTCAGGTTGGCTGGGGTCAAACATCATCTTGGACTGCCTGCTGTTTCACAGAACTGTTCAGCTCCGAGTCTGAATGGAATCAAGTATACTAGGTCTCATACCGCATCAGCTCCAGGGATATCTGGCCCAATTTAGGACTATGTAGATTGTGGGGAGGAGGTCAAGAGATGTCTGGGGTATTGTGATACGGTGAGCTCTGGATCCCATTCATTCATTCTTATCCTATTCACTGCGTTTCATGTAAAGAATAAAGGGCCTGATAGCGAAGATGCTAGGCTACATATTGAAGGTATCTATGGGCGTCTCTACGTCAAGTATCAAACCCGCTGATAGGGCATCGATAGGGCATCGAGAGCAGCCCCTGGAGTCATAAATCTAGAGAAAGGGACTGTAATCACGGAAGTTTCGATCCGCAGCCAACTCTGTAATTTTAACTGGTGTGAAGTTACTAGCGCCCCAGAGATTTTCTACAGAATATCTCCATCTGGCTTGATTGATGGACTCACGACAGAGCTTTCTGCAGAAAGGGGCTTGATTAGAGAATTTTCTGCAGAATGGGCTGCTTTTCACAGACATTTCTGCAGAGGCTTCACCCAATATAGCAGGCCACGGTGCTCTGGCCAAAAATGGTCTCATCGAAACAATTGGATCGCGCCCCGCCATCAATTGCACATGGAGATGTTGGTTGAGCGCATCAGGACAAGTGGGATGGATGGGGTTACAAGCTCGTGCCACTTGGCTCGATATATTGTGCTCGATTTCAGGTCCAAATGCGTCAACTGCGTTAAAGTTATTGAGGATTTTGATCGGCAATATGGCAGGCGCTGATGCGCCTGATGTTGATGACATCACAGCGCCTCATTGCTTTCAAATGGTACCATGTCCGCTACACTGACCATGATAATTTAAAAGGCTCAAAACATAGTTTCGATGTAATTTGAATTCGCCAGTATGAGCATTCCAAATTGAAATCGGCTTGTCTCCATAGAGCGAGCTTTCTATTCTTCTACAAAGCCAACAAGCAGCTCTTGTAGGACTTCATCGATCCCGCCATTGCCATTATTTGTCTTTTCCTTCCAGTCTTCATCGTGTGCCTGGGTGTGAATGAAGACGTACTGTACATAACACAGTGGCTCAGGGATGGTCGACGGGGGCATGAAAAAGGACTCACCCCTGGAGCACGGGATGCAGACATGCTCTGATGCCCTGTATTCACCACAGAGGTCCTCCCGGTCGAGTGGATGTAATTCGTCGTTCTGGGATAGCTAAATGTCGAACATAACTCATCAGTAAAAGCTCAGGCAAGCAAAATACTCAAGGTGGCTCACCAAAGCTTCAGCTAATTCGTGTGGAGGGAATAAGACTTTAGATCTTGCCGCAGCGCACGATGATTCTCAATGGCACGTCGACGCATAGGAATCTATAGGAATATATGTGGTCATGACGGTAGTTTTTCTTTTTCGTGAGTCACAATCATTGCATCATGGCGCGATCACGCCATCGCCGCATCACCGTCATTGAGCATTCCTGATTTTTGCTTCTTATCTTTCCCCATCATGGACTCTGAGACCGATGCGGCCTTAATCTCGACTGTCAACCGAGTCCTGCTCCTCACTGAAGACCTCATTCTCGCTAACATCGAACTGCGCCATGTTTTACGCGGTGCGCTTTTTTCTTTCGCTCAACCTAAAATATCCAATGATGATGTCTTGACGCTAGATTTTCTCTCTCGCTGCAGGTCATCTGAGCCAGGTATTTTCCAATCATGTTGCATGGCCGGCTCTGACCCATTTTTCAGCTTCTACTCTCTCTTTGTCCTTGCTGTCAAGCCTCGAGTCTCTCTCTTTGACACCGGAAACCTCAGAGCCTTTGTTACCACATCACCAGGGCAACACATCTTCCTCTGTGCCCGTCACTCCAGCTCGTCCAGTCAGCTCATCTCGACCCCATGCTTGGCAATATGGCCCCGAGATTCCAACACCTCAGGCCATTGCGATCAAGGTTCGCGACATACCTGAAGGCCCGACATACGTTGTCACAGTAGGGACTGCTGTTGGAGTATTTTCTACCTGGTGAACATCCCTTCTTTTTCCCGCTCACTCTGACCGTCTCAGGGCCCTTGCCAGTCTTCATGTCAATGGCGTCTCATGCAATTCCCACAAGGTTCTTCCTTCACGACAGGCTGCTGTTGACTATTGGACTGCAGCATATAACGATGTCAGCCCACGACCGCTTATTCGTATTGTCAAGTCGTAAAATATCATTTACCTTGTAGACATAAATTGATATCTCTATTATGCCTCTTTGCCTGACTTTTTCCTATTACAAAATATGACACAGTCCAAGGATCGAACTCACCAAACATTGGCTGGTTTAAACCCGGGCCGGCGCCAGGTGCTAGTGTCAGAGGTGGCTGTTACGTACCTGGACCTGAGTCAACGTGACCTCGATCCAGTTGAATTCAACTCGAAATTGTACGAACAAGAACAATGTAAGTAATCTAACTAGCAAATCACTTCTTCCTCCCCTTAGAGCCACCCGTCGCCGCCATTGACTTTCGTGCTTTCTCAGCCTTTACTTCCCCTGGGTCAACCTTCTTAGGCTTCCTGCCCCATTGTACATTCACGGTGTCGTTCAAAGGGTCGTCGAGAGCTGAAGCTCTTTTTTTCACCCTCTGCCCCCGTCCACGGGCTTCGTCTCCAACGTCCACATCTATGGGCCCTGGCCTGTCCTCCCTTTCTTCCATTGTTTTGCGCTTCTTTTTCTCAACATGGGATTTGTTGGTTGCTGGCGCATTATTGGCAGGTTCGTCCTTTTTTGCTGTCAAAGATGGAGACTCCTGGGCTGAAGCGGCTGAATTAGGAGAAGCCATGGGCTGCTGTCCAGAGATTTGATGGCGCGGCTCTTGTTCAAGAGACTGTGGCGTCAGAGAAGCTGGGGCGATTTGCTGTTGCTGAATGGGCGACAAATGCTGCTGTCCTTGGTGAAAGTGCGATAGGTTGGTTCGCTGTTGCTCAACGGGCAGCATCTGTGATTGCTGCTGCGACAAGAATTGCTGCTGCTGGATGAATTGCTGCTGTTCGTGCTGCTGGTTCAACTGCTGTTGTTCGTACAGCTGGATGAATTGCTGCTGTTCGTACGGCTGGATGAATTGCTGCTGTTCATACGGCTGGATGAATTGCTGCTGTTGGTATGGCTGTTGGAAGACCCGTTGATTGAACGACAGTGCATATTGACCCTGCAGATCAATTGGAAGTGCTTCCTGTTGTCCTTGGGAAGACGGGGGAGAAGGATAGACCTGCTGCTGAAAAGCCGGCGGGCCTTGGCACTGCTCTTGGACAAATGCGGCAGGCACCAGTTGAAATTGTTGCCCAGCAGGGGAAAAAGTTGAATGTCGCTGAGACGACGGCGACGGTCGGAATTGTTGCAGCTGGTTGAGCGCTGGATCCTGATAGTAGCTCAATTTCTGGACAGGTTCTTCGTCATATTCGGGCGTTGGCATTCGGTGAAGCTGAGTAAATTGCGGCATATCACCTCTGGTCGAAGCATCTTGGAATACTGAAGGTGTGGTTCTGTCATATAACCCAGGATACGACTGATTTTCGATAGGCACTGGGATGAAGTTCATCTCTTCCTTCGCCTCAGCTCCGTCGAGTCTAGTCTCCAAAGCGACCTCATTCAATCCAACTGACTGCTTGACCATTTCCTCATCGTCTCCATCCTGACCCATGTTAAATCGCACCCCCTCGACATCACTCGCCATTGAATCCTTCACCTCTGGCAGTGATATGTCATCATGGAACGACTCTGAGACGAAGTCCCTGAATGGTCCAATTACGCCTTGGGAAAAGTTCGGGTGGGATTCCATGAAGCTTTGTCCTTGGCAGTTCAGGCCTTGGTGGAGTCTATTGTCGATGGTCGAATTAGGCAAATAAACGACATAATCAAAGCGCCTACGCACCCACGAACATATTTCTTTCCAGCATTGTCGAATGTCCCAATCACCATAGTCAGCTGCATCCCGCCTTTGATACCCAAGAACATGAGGAAGTCGGTGCATATAGAAGGCAGCTCTTTGAGAAAGCTATGGGGTCTTTGATCAGTTGACGAAGACCGAGTCGAGAAAAGCACAGACCCTTCTCGCATCTCGCCTTCCAATGGAACCACGCGCTGTGCCTCCTGCTCCGCCTTGCACTGCTCTCACTGCTTTGCAGCGGTCTGTTTTCCTTCAGGATGGAGCTTGGTCAAGCGAGCTCTGTCGGTCACATTCAATCTGGCGATACCAGCCTGTCGGAATTCCTTCGATATCTCCAGACGCTTCCGCGCCCCAGCCCGACTGCCACCAGGATGTTTCGCTAGAATGTCGCTCAACTCCTTTCTTTCTTTCTCCGTCTGGAACGTGGTCGACCAGATCTCGTTTTCCTGTAGTGCTCGAGTTGTGGTCGGATCCAAGATGTCCAAGACCCTGTTGAGATAGGTGCCTCCGCGGACGGCTGCATCGCTCATCCCCTTTGACATCCGGTAAAACCTATTTAGGCATTTCTTCAATCTCTGTTGAAGGCAGACTGTAAGCCCGCTTTGCCTTATATTTTGTTGCAAAGACTGACCTCTAGTTCCTCGCTCTCAGTCAACTCCAAATGTGCCCTTTCAGCGTCTGACAGCGACTGGAGCTCACAACCGGGATACAAATCCTGGAGAAACGCCCAATGCTTCAGACAGATTTGACCCTCCCTCTTCAAAAACTCGACATCTTTGCCTTCATCCTTTGCAAGGATATAGGGCTTTATCAGGGCACCGATTCGAATGTTCTCCTCTTCAGTCTTCGCAAAACGCAGCTTTGGGTCTTTGTCGGTCTTCGGCTTGGATTTTGTCATGGTGCTTCAAAAAAAGGAGGCTAGAAGGTGTGTCGCTGGAGGACCCAAATTCAGCTCTGGGTATGGACTTCAATTTTGGACATACCTCTGAGGTTGCACTGAAATGATTACAGATAAAGTTGAGAAAAAACTCGGGCAAGGGTTTTTCCACCGATTTTCCTCAATATCAGATTTATTGCTCAAAACGGAATGCTAGGCGAGAACAAATGCATTTTTTGTTCTTGGGTCGCGAAATGGCTTGCAACCATCAGATTTCTGACACTCCGACCCTTGATGAGGACCTTGGCCAGAGAGTAGCAGAGAGTTTCTGCAGACGAGATCCATTTGGACAAGCTTCTTTGATCAGTTACAGAGATTCCTGCAGATTGGCAAGCATCTGATTTTTATCTCACAGAATTATCCGCGGAACAGATCCAAATGATTACCTTCGGAGCCGGGTGATTCGAGGCACAGGAATTATCTGCAGACCGCCAAGCATCTGATTTCCCGCTCACAGGATTATCTGCACAAGATCCCCATTTGGTCCTTTTCTTTTGCAAGTTCACATTTTCTTAAATATCGGTACATGGTCCCTTTCTTTAGCTTTCTTTCCATTCATCTTCTTGCTCTTTACCATGATATCAATGGCACAAACCAATCTCACCAACAACCCAAACCCTCAGGCAATCATGGCCTATCTACAGCAGATTCTTGGACGTGAGTTTTCGTTTTTAGCATCCTCAGCTTCAACAGAAAACTCATTCCAAACACAGCCAATCATCCAGCTCTCGGCATCGTTGCTCCCGCTCTTGCGCCTGGTATCACTTTTATTCGCTCCTCTTTGTTCTTTTACTGACGGTTTTTCCTCAGCCAATCCTGGTGTGGCCCCTGTAGGTTTCACGACTCCCGGCAATGCTCCCACTGTTAATTTGCCATCTGCCGCTCAAGCAGGTCAGTCTTTTTTACTTGGGATTAATCATGCTGCTAACCACGAAAATCCTTAGCTGGCGTCGCTGTTGTTCCACCGGTCCCTGCTGCCCAGCTCCAGCCTCAAGTCCCGATTGTGGCTGGGGCTGTCTTTGAGGCACCTGCAGCTCTCCTTGCGACTCTTCCGAATCCACCTCTTGCGGGTCGCATGATTGACATGAACCCCATTTTCCATCCTGCTCCTCTTTCAGATGCTCTTGCGCTTCATTTCCATGGAGCGCCAGATAGTCGGACTTATTATGTCGTAGCTCGAGGTCGTCGCTGCGGCATTTTCGCATCTAGGTAAGCTGTGCCTCTTGTTTCAGTCAAAAATTCTCATTCATTGAAACAGCACGGTCGCTGAAGGATACACTCGCAAAGTATCCAACGGTATGCTTCGTGCTCGCGCCTCTTTTACCGACGCTCTCGAAGAATATAAGGCAGTTTGGAATGCAGGCCTTGTTAACGAGGCCTGAAGCATTACTCCAGAATCATCGTTAATGTCGTGTTGGCGCTGTTGTTCATTTACAGCGCTACCACAGTTCACTTTTGTAATGTCCATACTCTGAGATTCTCCCAATGATAAAAAAACTTGGCCTCCCTAAATTGTAATCTTTGTGATGTGACAAGGTTGCCACCAGTGACAATCATTGATGAACCCTGCCTTAAATGAGAAGCAAGATTCTTCGTATTGAAATTCCCACCAATCCATGTTCGTTCCAATCTGCCATGTCCCTCACGAATATTCTCAATCTTCCCCTTACAAAGCATCAGCGGCACTATGCATTGTAAGTCGCTTTTTATCACATTTCACAGGGCTCAATGATAGGCCAGGCATGCTGAGGAGCGCAGAGCCGCCGCCCATAAATATTATCACGAAAAGCGCAAATTTGTGCTCCAGGATCGACGACGCACTGAGTGAGAGAAAAAGCTTCGAGCCAAGAAGCTTATCAATCCATTGACACCATCGGCTCCAGCTCGTCTTCCTGATATCTCTTCTAGTGCCCTTTCTCATGCAGCCCTTTCTCCTTCCCCTGCTGCATCCTCCCCTCTGCCTGCATCGAGTCCACCTCCTCAACTGTCTGACGATGACTCAGACGATGATGAAGCTGCTGCTGCTGTTCTGCAGGATCTTCACAACCTGGAAAAGAGCATTGCCAACTGGGAAAGGCATTGGGGTGGACGTCGCATCTGGAATTTGGTCGCTGAGCAGGTCCTTGTACCGCTGCCTGGCAGGCTCTCAAAATCTCTCGACGAACAACTTTGGTTTGAATACGAATATCAGGTATCACAGGGTCAGAAACTACTGGGAGAGATTTGGATTTTGGCCGAACGGTGTGACATGAGCCTGACAAAGTCGCAGTCGGTCGGTGCCGGTCGTACATTGGCCTGGAATGCTTATTGTATAGGAGATGGGCTTGGTCGGCTTCGCGCTGAAGACTAGTGTATTCGTACTAGAGCAACAGTGGTATCTCTTGGAAAATCACAATTTGTTACAAAAACTTGGAAAAAAGTGAAGAAATTGGAATCGCCTCGTGACTAGCTGGTTGCAGACGTATGAGACAGATTTCAATCGTCGCCAGACGTCTCAGGGCTGGTGCAAGACATGTCTTGCAATCCAGAACATGACGTCTAGCGACCTCGGCTTCTCCCGAAACGTCTGGCTACCCATTCGCGAGCTCTCTATACCACCAACCCAGCATATCGAAGGCGAGGCAACCCCGCAATACTGGTCTAGATATAGTTTTCAAAGTTCTGATCGGTCAATTACTCTCTGTTTCAAATTTTTTGCCATTTCAATGTTCGCTCCAGAAACTCGAGTACAACCCCATAGCGAACTCAAGTTTCTCTTCGTCCACTTCTTGGACAACTCCAAAAATTCGAAATAGGTATCGGACACATCTATAGACTCTTTGGGTACTAGATAGCTCCTCAATGATGTCTTCTTGGCTGATTAACGAGCGTCATTATGTCTCCACTCTACCTGTAATAAAATCAGCATTTAGCTATGCAGGGGTAGGGGAAAGACTTCGTTGGCCCTACCAAGGAATTCTCTACATTTGAACTACCTCTAATTCATTTTATCTCGCCTACGCTCCCGATATTTTCATGTATCTGAGCACTTGTTGCACCAATGGAGTACCCACAGCGCTCAACTGCGCGATATGTGCTCTGAGAGCTCTCGCTCTCTCCTGAGAACCTTTAAATAGCCCTAGGATATCTTAAGCGGCCTCTAGACGCGTCAGTAAAATGATTTTATGACAATAATGACGAGTTGGACCCCTCGCGTTCATGGCACGTGATGTGAATCCTGCACGGGATCACAAGATTTTCAGCTCCGTCCAATCCATGCTGGCTCTGGAGCTCACTCCTTCTCTGATCACCGGGCAGTCCTCATCGTTCAGCAAGCATACAACTCAATGTACGTCACCTTGTTATCATTCCCTAGCCTTCAATGCTGCCTTTTAGCAGGTGACGCTGATGCCCTTTGACAAGGCATCGATTCACCATGCCCTCCGTATTCAGATGGACACAATCTTGAACCAGAACTCCAGCAGATGTACAAGCAAAGCTTTCTTCACCTCAGCCAAAGCTGGTGCAGCACTTTCGGTCACACCATTTTGCAATGGGGAATAAATAAATGATCTGTGCATGTAGATACATCACCGGTGAATTTGCAGACATCTACACGTTCGTCTCATCTTTTTGGCACATTCATTCCTTACAACAATTCTGTCGCCCAGCACCTAGTATAACACCAGCTATGAATAACATGTCGTTCAATGCAAGGCCCACAGAGCGAGCTTTGATCAAAGGCCTTGTGCACGAGTTCATTTTGGCTCGTCTCTCTCATCAGCTGGAGACATTCAAACTTATTCTGTTCAATGAGTGGGCTCTCGTATACCCCCATGTCAACGTGCTTCCCGACTCTGCCTGGGAGCGATATCTGGAGCAGCTATGGACAGTGCGTATTGCGAAACAATTCTTTAATGCTTATTATTCAATGTTGGCCAGTTTTCTGTTCGTTATCTCGACATGTACTGTCGCATGTCGATGGCCAAGCTGGCCCAGCGTACTCAAACCCTCTCTTCCGAGACTGTCTTGCGTCTTTCGACCCTTCCCAACGCTCTACAGCAGGAATTTCTTGCTCAACCGCTCAGTCAGTTATCAGTGGTCCAATTCATGGATGCAGAAGCCCAAGTAGCTCACGAAGAGGCGGAGCGCAAAGCTCAGGATGGCAAGTACATAGTTTCTGTGGTACATCGACTGCGCTTACCAGACCATTAGTCAAGGAGATTGAGGCTATGAGCAACATTTTCACTGGGGCCAATCTCTTACTCTATCAGGCTGGGTTTACCTTGCATGAGATCAAGCAGTCCGACAAGGAAAACAGGCCACTGCTCGAGGGCGAGGAGGAAAGCGACCAGCCGACTTTGCAGTTCATTGTATCGTAGATTCTTATGCCTTGGAACCGCCGATTCTGATCCATCTCACAATCTAGACTAAGATGACTTGCAACTCGAACCAGCATGCATTCTGCAGAAAAATCTGTGACCACAATTTCACATGTCATTTGTTTCTGCAGAAAAGGCTGTGATCTTGATTTTCACATGTCATTGTGTCTGCAGAAACTTCTCTGGCTACCAGGTTCGAATAATTTGACCTTGCTGTTTCTGCAGAAAACTCTGTAGTGGCTATTTCGCTCATGTTTCAGCAGGACAGGATCTGTAGAAAACTCCGTCGACAGAGGGTCCTCAAAAAGCCCAGCTTTTCTGTTTTGTCTTGCATCTTGCATCTCAGACTCTTCTTCAACTCTTTCTTCAGTAAATCATGGCACGTCTCACCGCTCCCCACGTCATTGGTGCTCATCGCGTCCCCGGTTCAGCAGCCCGGTTTGTCCATGAACATCGATACCTGCCTCCTAAGGCTGCGCCTCTCCCTAAAGGTGAAGTCTCGCCCTACGACTATATCAACGTCACTGTTGGTGGGGAAGAGGCCATCTACGTCTGCAGTGAATTCTTGGTCCAGTACACTGTAGCCCAAGCTCATGACGGTCTCGATTCCTTCACCGACATCATCGTCTCTCAATTCAATGCGGTACATCCTCCGAACCCACATTTCAACAGAGCTCAGCGCCGTGTTTACGATGTCAGATTGGCCGAGGTATGTCTCAATTTTGCTTTACCTCCCTCGTCTCTGACTCTTCTTTCCAGGTCCTCATCGAGCTTTTGAGAGACTTTCAAAAGTGGCGTAAGAAAGAAATCAAGTTTGAGCTTGTCCAACGTCGTAGGGTGATGAGCATCAGCCAGCACGAGCCAGGGCTTCAATCGCTATTTCGTCAGGACGAGATTACTCTGGAAGCAATCTCGGCCCTGCTTGCTGCCGAGGATAGGCTGAACGAGCAAAAAGATAAGGTGGAATCGATTCGTGGTGAGTCTCTTGAATTTATCCCATCATTCAAGTCTGATGATTTGACACAGCGGCCGATTTGGAAGAGGAGCGATACAATACTCGAAATGCTGTCATGGAAGAATTTGGGCTGGACAAGCTCCCGGATTCCTCTGGGGAAGAGTCCAATGCAGAGGATGCCGCTGAGGTCGAGGGATCGGTTGTTCCAACATTTTCGACTTCGCCCTGCGATTTTTTCCAGGATGATTTGGGTCCTGCTTCTTCCGACAACGAGACGGAGACAATCCCATCATCTCAGCCAGATGAGGACTATTACACCGTCCTGGCAGCTCCCATGGCTGTTTGCGTCAACACAGGCCTGGCAGCTCCCATGGCTGCTTGCATCAGCCCAGGCCGACAAGTCGCTTCCACTCGGACTCCAGCCCCTGAACTACGTCGCTCTCCTCGGGAGCGAAAGCCGACAACCCGATTCTCCTCAGACTCTTTCTAGTTCTACTTGTTATAGCCAGTTGCTTTCCCCACATTACAACCTTTTCAGTTCGCCTCATATTCATATATTCCTTTCATATATTCCTTCCTCAATACCCGATTCTCTCATTTCTCTCTTTCCAAGTTTCTTTCCCAGCTTATGACTTTTTTCCACATTCGCTACATCCTTTATTTACTGTACTCTAGTTGCTCCCTTGCGTTTTGTCATATATAGACTCCATGTGAGTGACGGAGCTCACAATGCAAAATGATTTTGCCTTGAAAAAAGTCTGAACTTCGTATGCTCAGGCCTGAATGAATGGCATTGAAACGGTTACTCATGTGATTGTCAAAAGGTTAAGTACTATTGAAGGGGTCTTCTTTTCTTTCTCCGCCATGTCAAGCCCACTTTCGACGATTGCCATCCTGCGGCCTCGTTTCCCTCTCGAGCTCTTTCGTCCTATCACCCTCTTATGCGACTGTCCAGTCACTCTATCAAGCCTCAGCCTTTGCAACAAGGCTTTGAATCATGAGGCAGCACCAGCGTTGTATCGTGAAATTCATTTCACCAATGAATCTCGACAACGAGGCACTGCGTCCAGCTACCTCGATTTCATAGAGAAAGCTTCACACTGGTGCAAGAAATTCGTCCTGAAGGGATGTTTCCTTAATGAATGGATGGTGGTGCTGTTGTTGCGCCTGCACCGTCTTGTCGAGCTGCATTTTGACAGCTGTGGCATCGAGGAGGGGTGGCCTAGTCAAGCGTTCGATCAGGTTCAGATTCTCCAGGTCACCGAGATCAAATGGGATTGCATGACGATGCAATGGGCCCTGCAGTCCTGCCCCAATGCTACAGAGGCGACCCTGATCTACGCTGGAGCAATATTGCTGCCAGGTAATCACTGTCTCTGGACGGCGGATTCACCAGAGGTCGAACCTGGAGAACCCAGGCGCCCAAGTGGATCGGGTTTGGGTCTACTTCGTGTAAAGATGCATGTGGATTTTCAAGAGCTTTTTCTAGAGGCGATTGCAGAATCAGGGATAGCTTTGGGAGGGATTACACAGCTGCAGATTGATATCTGGGGACCAAATCCCAGAGAGATAGGGTCCGACCTACCCAACATCATTTTAGCACCACGGATTTTTGTAGACCTTCCCAACCTGGTTCATGTCTCTGTTGTCGGCAACTGTGAGTGCTAGAGAAACTAGACTTTACACCAGCTGATGCTTGCTTTCAATACAGTTACCTTCGTCTTGTCAAGCCTTGTGAATCAACGGTCACTGGTGATCTCGGTGCGACCAGAGAGAATTAGCGAACTGATAACAACAATGAGAGACCTGCCCCTGCTACCAAAACTTGAGCAGTACCTTATCAAGGTCCTCGTTCACGAGCTCATGCTACCATGGCAGCATGAGGATGACTGGCTTTGCTTGGACGAGCGTATCTGGTCAGATAAGAGAAAGCACCAGACTGCTTGTGGACGAGGTATAATTTTTCGGCACAATATTCCTGGATCTTGACTGTCCAGCTTTCACCAGCAGAATTGGTGTCGGTTCTTTCACAACAGAGGGCTGTATGAGAGCTCACACCAGGAAAAAATTGTGGGGTATCTGATTTAAGGCCATCATAGTGTACATTTTGTGGCTGCAAGAATTGATACGAGAAATGTTTATTTATTCATGATTCGATCCAAGTCGTACAAACAAAAAGAAAAGACGAAGTCACGATAAAAAAAATCACCCAGTAAAAATGATGTCAATACTGCCTTCTCGCAACAGCTTCATTCACGCCGTCTGTGAGGTCGAATATGGGAGCGCTACAGTCGGACCTAGCGACCAGGGACCTGACAGACTCTTGATCGGCATCATTCCATCCCTCCGCAGCGTCAAGAGCTAACTGGTTCAGTGCTGGAAGCTTCAGCTTGTCGAGAAAAAGCACCAGATCGCCCTGCTCGATCGTCGTGATGGACAGAATGTCGAGGTTGGGCAAGACGGTGCCTCGGTGAACCTTTTCAGCTACTAATTTGCTAATTTCGTGTAACTGCGCCTGAAACAGGTTGAGACAGAGGGTGAGCGGTTCGAGCTGGACGACAAGAGCGGAGTCTCCGTCCGCAGAATCAGTCATATAATCGGTAATTGTTAACCAGCGGAGTTGCAGCTCTAATATATCGTCGTCCACTGCAACTGAGTGTATAATCTCAACACTTCGCAAAGCTGGTGCAATTTCGAACAAGGTGAATGGCGAACCGTATTGATGAACGTGAGAGCAGAGAATGCTAAGCTCCTCGAGATTGTCGAGATGGCGACAAACAGGCATGAGAGCCTGGACCTCGCGAATATTGAGGTGCAGGCGTTTCCATTTCGGCGCCGATGGGAGAAGGCTTTGAATAAAGTGCTGTGAGTGGGGAATCTTTGGATCGGGGTCGGTGATCGAAATGTCCAGAGGAGTGAGCGCAGCTCGCTCTAGCATTGTTTGAATATGGGATTGCCTCGGAATGTGGCGGTAGAAGTTGAAAAGCGACCACATATATGGAAATGATATGCACGTCTGGTCGCTGTACTGAACCGACGCTGTCTCGCTGTACTGAACGAACACTGTCTCGCCGTATGGGAGATCCAACCGAAGACACAGCAGAATACTCCGACACAGCGCAATATGCTGATGCAGCGGAATACCCCGACGCCGTTGACGCAGCTCTGAGCGACGAGACTCCAGAGCCAGATCTCATTCTCTCTCCAACAGACCCAGATCACATTCTGTCCCCAATAGCAATCGCAGATTTGACGTAGAGTCGATTATTGGCAGATTCGACCGAAAGTTGATTATTCTCTTGGGCGCCAGACACGAGACGCATAGAAAAAGTTGGAGCTGCGACGGCACAAGTAAGAGGAAGCACGAGCAATAAGATAAGAAGACGAACCTGGACCCGCAATAATACTCGACGCCGTACTCCCCGTCGGCACCCTCATCGTCGACGGACGTCCCAATCCCAGACCCCCAAAACCAGAGCCCTTGCCTTCGTCTTATCCTTCTTCCCCTTCGCGCCTTCTCCTTCTCTCTGCCGTCGGATTTCCCCTTCTCTTTGACCTCGGACTTCGACTTGACCTCCTTCATTGCATTCGACCCCCAAATCTTCGCAAGCGAGCGGTTCTGGTCCTGAGCGGACTGGACATTATTGGCAGACAGAGGAGTGAGGAAATTCCCAAACGTCGCCGTCGCTGTCGCAGGAGGCTCACAACCAAACGTCGCCGTCCCTGAACAAGAATCTGAAGCGTGAAATTCGGGATTGTGTTGGGAGGAGCGACGAGGCCTGTCTTGGACGCTGACTGGCTCGAATACGCTGACTGGCTCGAATTCGCCGTCTAGCCCGTCGAATACGCCGTCTAGCCTGTCGAATACGCTGACTCGCTCGAATACGCCGTCTTGCCCGTCGAGACTGTCTGCATCGCTGTCGTCGAAACTATGGGCATCGCCGGCTGACTCATCGAAGACCTAAAGCAAGATCCCCGAATCGAGCGAATTGAAGCGCGAGCACGAGAGCGTCGACGGTTTCAATGGGTCCGGGGCTACAAAAAGAAAGAAAAAAGGTAAGAAAAAGAAGAGATTAGCGTTAGAGTAAGACGATGGGAGAGACGAGATGGAAAAGGACGGGAGAGACGAGACGGAAAAGGATGGGAGAGACGAGACGGAAAAGGACGGAAAAGGACAGGAAAGACAAGATGAGACGTGAAAGGACGGAGAGACAAGACGGAAAAGGACGGGAGAGACGAGATGAGTCGTGAAAGGACGGAGAGACGAGACGGAAAAAATGACATACTCTGAGATTGCGGAGGCAGGTTCTCAATAGCAGCAGAGAGAGGAATAAATTTGGCCTGTCCATTGGTTAAATAGCAAGGTTGCGACATGCTTGCTTGGTAAATGACCACATGCTCACACTCTCCTCAGCTCTCCCAAATATGAATAAACGCAAACGCAAAACAACGGTGCGAATAGACGTGTACAACGACAATGTGGAACCGCGGCAAACAATTCAAACTGTTGTCCCTAATTGGACAATGAAGTCGAATGGCTCCATTTTATATTCGCACAGCAAGCACCAGGAAGCCATTGCTCAGCCTTCTTCCGGAATCCTCGACGAAACGTTCATCCTGAGCCACCAGGAAGACGTGATTGTTGACGAGACTTGGATAGGAGACGCCGAGGAAGAAGCTGCGGAACAGGCGGTGAAAGAGGTGAGTTTTGAAGACTTTACCGTGGCCTTTTCCAATCCTCTACATAGCGCCACCGGCTTGATGTCATGTTACGATGGAAGGCATTAGTTCCAAAGTTTTTGGATGAGGCCTGTCGATGGGATGGCCAAGGCGACTTCACAGGGCAAACCAGATGCCCCTCCTGTGATTCGAATCAGGCCTTTTTTCGGTGCAAGGACTGTTTCAGCAGCAGTCTTTTGTGTCAGACTTGTCTGGTTCATGGGCACTGTGACAAACCGCTCCATATTATCGAGGTGATGGGGCTGTTAAATTCGCCCTTACAAATTCTGATCTTTTGCTAGTATTGGGATCTCGGTGTTGGTTTCTTCTGTAGGGTTTCATTAAAGTCACTCGGTCTAAGGCTGCAACTCGGACACCACAATCAATCTTCATGCTTCAGAGCCGAGCCAACAAAATCATTCATCATTTTACACTCCAACGGTATGCATGAAGTCCAAGTCGACTTTTGCGGGTGTAATAATGCACCGGATCATGCGACCCAGCTACTACGACGTCGTTTATACCCTGCTACTGTTGATCAGCCGAATACTGCTGCCACATTCGCTTGTTTGGACGAAGGGCTCGCCCATAGCTACTCCTCTCAAGAAACGTCCTATGAATATTACAAGGTCCTTGAGACACTGACCGACAACACCGGATTGAGATATCTCAAGGTAAGTCGCTAATCGCTCAGTTTCTGTCCTTCTTGCTTAATTATCTGTAACAGAGTCATCAAGACGAGCTCCGACGTATGATGCGACAATGGTGCTGGTTGCTCATGCTTAAACGAGCAGGTCGTGGCCATGATCCTGAAGGTGTTGATAAAACCGCCTTGGGAGCTTGCGCAGTCATTTGTCCAGCCTGTCCCCAAGTTGGGATAAATCTTCCTACCGGTTGGGACACACTTGAGCAAGAGAATGGGTAAGTTTTTGGAGAGAGATGATTCATCAATAATCTGACATTTTCTTAAGCTGGATATATCGTCTCTTCGTTGGAAACGATGCTGATTTCAAAATCAAACGCCGTGACGTGTCCTCAGAGGAGAAAGACCCAGGGCTATGTCAAGGTCACGTGTACTTTGTTGAGCAGCGAAGCTACAAGGCTTATCTGGAGGCCAGTAAAGGAGTGAAGCAACCTGTAAGCCGCTTTGCCTCTGATTTGAGGTCACTAATGACCATTTGACAGCCGAGCAAATGCGTTTCCCATGACGCCGTGAACAAGGCAGACCGCAAGGAAGTCTGTGGTCTCAAGGTGACTGGAATTGCTACCGTCGATTGTACTCGTCATGAGATGAAGCGGCCGAATGGAATTGCGGCCCTTCAACAGGGAGAAAGGTACATTTTCTTTCTGTCTCAGTCATGTGTAATATCTGATGCTAAGGGTGCTAGGTATATCAATATCGACTTTATCGTTTGGATGAGCCTCTGGATGACACTTCTCAATTGGATTGTGATGCCCCACAACATCATGTGCCAGTATAACATCAATTTCTACGAGCGAATGGAAGCCCAGTTCGGCGATATGCCATCCAGAATTCACAGCAAAGACGTCAGGTTTACATGGACTGTTCTAAAGTTTCATCTTCCAGCGCATGTTCAAACATGCTGGCAAGCCTTCAATTTCAATTATACACGTTGGACTGGTCGTTCAGACGGAGAAGCAGTTGAACGAGGGTGGTCGTGGCTGAACCGACTGGGAAGAAGCATCAAGGAGATGGGACCAGGCTCTTGGTGGGATACAATTGAGGATCATATTGGTTTTCACAACTGGCAGAAGGTCACAGGAATCGGTAAGTCTCAGCTAATGGTCTGTGTCTTTCACTAATCCTACTTGTGAACAGGGCACTCCTTGTTGCGAAAGCTGCATCAAGCTGTCCCTAGAGCTCAGGCCGCTGCAGTCGAGCTTGTCGAGAGTCAAATTGGGATCAAACCGGAAACTTTGCAGCAATGGAAAGCGGAAGTGGAGGCATATGAACAAGACAATACCGCTCCCAATCCTTACGCTCCCAGGGCCAGACATCAGTTGATGCATCCAGACTGTTCAATATACCACTGACCGCTTCTAAGCGCCTACTGTGGGTGCCATACGGCTCATACTATTGCAAGAGGAGGCGGAATCACTGCAAAACGATGTTGGACTCATCCGTAGCGACATCTCGTCCAGCTCGATGATACAAATGGGCCTAGAGTTCGAGGAACAACAGTATGTGCCTTTTCTTACTCTCTCTTGATTCATTCAGCCTGATGCAACATTAACCCAGATTACATATCAGAGAGGATTCTATCGCTCTCAGTCCACATGCTACTGCGCAACAGCGGGGTCTCGTTCAGGGGCGAGCAAATGCTCTTCAGCGCAAAATCTTCTCTTGGTTCAATGTCCAAGCTCTTTACATCCCTGGAGCTAACCTTTTACGCGCCCAAGATCAGGAATCACAGGCCGCTATCGAGAACAAATCCTTCGACATGGGTCTTTGGCTCCCATCCAGCATTGGAACAAAGGTTCATTGTAGCTCAGAATTGCAGGAATTCGAGTGGAGGCTCCGAACCGCCCAGGCAAATGACGCCTTGGACGGCATCAGGACCTGCCTTCGATTGAAAGGTTACCTTTTCCACGAGCACAAAACTAACGTTCAGGGAGTCGCTGCTAACACACGCTCTATGCGAGCGGTGACTAATGCCGAGAAGAAGATCATGGGCTTTCAGAAACGATATATGATTGCCTTCCAGGCGCTCCAGTCACTGGCTCTGCTCTTGTCAAAAGATCTGTCCTGGAAACTACATTTTCGCGCTCTTGCAGACGATGATGTACGGCCATTACCTGCTGACCGTGTCACTGGTGAAAAGGATGTTTCTCTCTCATGGATTTGGAAGATGCCAGGGATAGCCGATACCGATGACACTGCAGTTCACGATGGTATGTATTCTGTTTAAAAACCGGCAACTTTGAAATTGACGTCTTTGTAGAGCTTCGGTTGCAATGGCTTCGATCCAGAGCCAGGGCCAATCGTTGGAGTGAGGAGCTGCTTCTCCTGATTGAGGAGATGTGCCGTGTTCTCGAGACATTTGCCTGGCAAGCCAATTGGTGGAAGAATCAGCAAAACCGTCGGGAAGTCAATCTTGCTCTATCAGAGGGTCTCAACGCCTATGCGAAACGTCAAGCCTTTTTGAAAGAGGAACTGAGTCGACAGTTTCAATATTTGTGGCGCTTTAATTCGAACTGGCTATCATCAAGTAAAGTTCCGACACAGAGGCGCTGGTTCGACGAGGTTGTCAAACCCAGAGAGGCACCGCACACTGTTTTTGATGGGGTATTTATCAGCCAGTCTGTAGAAAAAAAATGACCCATTTGTTTGTGGTACCTCATTTTAAAACATTGCGTTGGAGTTTTGCATTTGTACATAAGCTTTGTCAAGGTAGACAAATCACCGACTCGGACAAGCCGCCGCTCCCGCCTCCCTTGTTGCGCACCTGCATTTGACCTTGAGGCGCTCCAAGCCGCGATCTAGCTCCTTTGGAAAACCTATCGAGATTCGATAGATCACATGAGATCACATGCCCCCGAGGTTCAAAACCCGAAATTAAGCGATGACCGCTCTCCCAGCCCTTGGAGTCAAAATCATGCAAAAAGTCCTCTAATCAGAGCACAATAATTGTGCACAGGCTCTTCCAACAAGGCGAGAAGAGGGGCATGCACAATCATCTTGACTTATCCCCGGTTTGATCAGAATTGGAAAACGGATCATTCAAACCCCAGGACTGTCTTGCTTTTTGTTTCTGACCGGCTTTTGATGACATATGATTGACTACAGCTTGTCGGCAATTGTACGTCGAAACATCTTCTTGAAGGTGGTTTTGCCATCACCACTATATCAGTTGGTTTCAGAGGCTGGCATCAGTATTCTGAACCCGATCAAGCTGGGAACATATGGTTGTCTATGGAGAAAAGGCCATTATGCTTGCTAAGGGTTTTTATTGGATACTGGAATTGAAATATCACTCACCCGTTGTTCCAGTTGTCGCCATGTACTCGAAAGGTACCGGCGGAAAGAATGCAAAGCATGCCGCCATCACAACGTCAACAAATATTTGTGCTCTCTCTCATCTCGTTGTCCGAGTTTTTGAACACATGTACGACAAGGATTTCCGAAACTTTCCGTCTGCAACAGATCCCTTTCAAACTAAAGGGTTTGCCCTCTTGACACCGGCATCATTTTTGACGGTGCTCAACGGAACCACCCCAGTGCTGAATCCTACCAAGATACAGATCTCACTGGACGACTACAAGTTGTACCAGAAGCTGCGTGAAGAACACTGCAAGTTCTCTGAAGCCATGAAGCAGGTGAAGTCCGATGTTCCTCGACGCTCATACTGCGTTTCCTTTGTCGTCTGGCCAAAGCAGAGACCTGCGCTGGAGTGGAATTTGAGATTGTCCCAAAACCTTTCAACCGAAGAGCTCCGTCTATCAATGATTCGAGCTGGAGCACTGGACCCTTATGGCGTCGCACCGACAGCAACACTGCGATTTCAAGCTTTTCCGCAAGCGGAAACAAGATAATTTTGAAGTTGCAGTTGAATAATAATTTTTTTACTGGTATTTTAGAGTAATAATAGGCCTTTCGAAGCTTTCCAGCGTGTTTCTGAGCTTCTATGACGTTTTCCGATTTTTTGGCGATTTTTAGCGATTTTTTCAAGGCTAGATTGACGGTTCAGACAAATTCGGACAAAAACTCAGCGAAAAAGGCAAATTCCGGTTCGGACAAAAATGCCCGATTTTTGCCGATTTCAGATCAAACATCTAGGGCTATTATCGGGGGTCCTGGTTCCGACCGACTCGACGTGCGCCGCCTGCTCCCTGACGCTACTCTTCCTGTTCAACCGACTCTTCTACACGATGCAGCTTGTGGAAAACAGATCAATGACTGTAGAGGCAAGCGCAAGTCAATAATCTTGACTGTTGATGGAATAAAAAGCCACTGACAGTGCCCGAATAAGTGCAGCTGTAAGATTTCCCATGAGACAATGAGCCGGACCGCAGGGGACTGGAGAAATTGAAATGCATGTTTAACCACCAGAGAAGATTAGCCACATTCCCAATGCCTTGGCGGTCAGTCCGTGGCTATTCTTGTCTCTAGTGATTCATAGCGAAAACAAAGTCTTTGGTGCAATATATACGTGGTGATGGAAGATATGTGGGGTGGATGCCAGGACCTTGTTATGCCGTTGGACAGACTTCACTGCATAGACAGTTCCGCCTTGGGGAGAGGAGTGGCGACGTGACACCAAAAATTTTCTTCTGATCAAAAACTAACACACAGTTGTCACGCAGGCCGAGGCTAAACAATGGCCAAACAACGGCAAACTGACGAGGTGCCTTGTTATATGGAAATGTGTTATTCAATGTGCGGTTCAATGTTCCCTTTGCAGAGCCTCAAGTGTATTGCACTCTTGGAATCTGGAGCCGCCCTCTGATGCGCCAATACCCCCTTGGAATCGTCAAATCAATCGAGATAAGCGAAATCGGCGATTCCTCGAAGTCCCCAGTTGGGTTCGTGTAATGCCTCCCGACAACTCTCCCGCTCTCTCCCGACGCTGTCTCGATATGGCTTGACGGCAGAACTGGGCTAATCTAAGCGTCATTGCGGCTCATTGCGGTCAGTATCTCGATATCGCAATATCTCCTTGGGGCCACAGTCGTACACCATTGTCTTCTGAGGTTAGAAGACCTTGGTGCACATTTATGGTTCTCTAATCAGAGGTCATTCATGCACAAGGACAGCCTGAACGGTTGGCTCTCCTTCCCAAATAAAGCACTAGGCGCTCTCATTATCTCTATTTAGCCGGTCTACAGAAAGGTCTGTAATGGCTAAAAGTCTGCAGAAAGGTCTGTGGAGCTCTCAGAGTCAGCTGCGGAATGGGAGGTCCCTAACTACAGACCTTGCTGCAGAACGGGAGCCTGGACGGTTGTCGAGAGGTCAAGTATCGGCTACCCTGATGCTTCATCTGCAGCACCTATCAGAGACTATTGATTAGGTCCGTGATAGGTAAGATTTAGAGCACGATAGGTAGATAATATGATATTAGATTGTCTCTGTGATAACCAGACCATATGGTACCCGATCTCGCCAGTCCCGTGATCAATTTTCGACGCGCCTGCTCCTGCTCCCTTACGCGCTCTGGCCCTATATGACGCGTCACCTTAGCCTTCCATCCATGAGAAATCAAGAGGTGGCTACCTGGAGACATAGGTGAGCTAGAAATCACAGAACTGCGCAGCCACTTACCAGACTCGTCATTCCGATGTATTTGAATTTGACCGTCCGGTTTGATGCGATATAAAAAGGGAGCCTTGGCCACTTTTTTCTTGCCTTTTCTCCCCCATGAGCTCCCAGCAAACCGGTGCCTTCAACGGCGCTTATACCCCTACAAGTGGACCAGTCAGTGCTCATTACCAGCAAGGAATTTGATGCTTACATGTTGATTCACAGCCCAATCACCTTTATCGCCCTGAGCAATTCAGTCAGTTTCATTAATATTGTCCTCATAAAAAAGATTAGTACTCACGATATTCATCGATAGGTCAGGCGATGCCTGGAGTCAATTATATGAGCGAGACTTATCAAGGTTTGTCGAGATCCCGCTTACCTTTATCCATTGATTAATGCGTCAAAGGTCATCAACCCGGAAACAACACGAATGCGCCTGGCACTCCTGTTCAACATCAGATGATTCCAAACATTCCTGGACACATGTACGCACCTCCAATGATGTCGCCGTCTGCGCCGCATATGCTCCAGTCGATGAACATGCCTATGATGAACATGATGAATCATGGTGCGAACAACTTGATATATTGTGATCTTACCCGACTAATTTCTTCCAGGATTTGGTGGAATGTACAACGAGAACAATGTTCCAGCCAATCAGAAAGATGAATTGACTTTGCTCAGAGAAGAAAACGAATGTTTACGCCTTCAGAATCTTCAGCAAAACAGTCGCACTCTGCAGGACAAAGGCAATACGACACCACAGCTCAATGTCCAAGCTGCAGCAGCGACCGAAGCTACTGCCAAAGTCGCAGATGCAGATGCAGACAATTCTGACAACAAGAAGGTGCGAACAAATACAAGGGTTAGCATAATATCACCATCATAAATAATATACTTACATGTCATAGAACCTCGTTCATAGTACAACTTGGGCGCTCATGGGTATCGAGAGAAGCTCCTACATGTCGGGGAATGAAGAGAGTCAGCTTCCTGAACCACTTGGGCCTGAGCAGGAGACTCGTAAGGCCCCAGATGTAGGGCCCTGTTTTCAATGTTTGAGGATTAAAAACTGGGTTTATAAACCAGGTTTGTAAACAGGCTGTTTATAAACCAGTTTGCAGTTTTTAAATCACTGCTTACCTAAATGCGGAATCTGGCTGATATTCTTAGCTGCCCTTGTCTCTTTCATCTACTACAACATCTTGGACACTTCAAAAGGGTCTGGTGATGTGCAAAATGCTTCAGTGACTTCGACAAACGGACTTCACAAAACTTTTGATGAAACTCCCATGCTTGATCAATTGTCAGCCAGCTCAGGCTTCTGCCGTTGGCTGATGCAAGGCCTCTACAGCCTCAAATGTGACCTGGAAATTGACACAAAGACATTTCACTGTGAATGTTTCAGCAAAATATTTCATACTGACCACCATAACTCAATCAAAAGGCCCAACCAGTGGTGTATTTAAAAACCAATAAACCGGGGGTTCCTGGGACCACATTTAAAAACCGGTTTATAAACGCCTGTTTATAAACTGGTTTGCAAACCAGTACTATAAACAGGGCCCTACCCAGATGGAAGCCGACTCTGGAATCCAATTTGGACCGAGATCTCGACACACACCCCCAATAGGCTTTTCTTGGAAGCTGTCACCGCCGCAGTTCTGAATTCCGAATCCAATCAGCTTTCCAAGAAAGAGGTCACAAAGATGGCGCGCACCTATTTCTCCCACCTGCGTAAGAATTACCTGGCTCGATTTGACGAACAGAGACAAAGCATTCAAGAAGCTCACAAAGAGAACACTCGTCGCAATGCTCGAGCCAAAGACGTAAGCCTAAATATTTCGTCAATCTGCAGAACATTGAGGCTTTTCTAGAAAACAGACCTGCGTCGCTGTCAAGTAGCTGCATTTGGCGTATTGAAAGGATTCGAGAACATTGTCGGTCTCAATGAGATCCTCCTCACAGATGAAGCATCTCAGGAGGTTTCGACTGAAGGTGATGCAACAGAGGCAGAGTGGAATGCTTTGGCAGGTCCGAACAAGAGCTTTGAGATTCGCACTAAGGAAAGCCGAAGCGTAAAAGTCAGTCGTGCCAAAATCTCAAATAATCTCAAAAATACTTACCGAAATCAGTATAATCGCATTTTGTTTGCGCTGGATGCTCTTGCCGTTGAGGAGGCAAACAAGAAGAAGGAGGAGATGAAAGGACGCAAGAAGAATCGACATGGACAACCTCACTATCGGTGATTCCGCGGCCTGTCTGTCAACAATGATAAGAGCCGACCTTCCATTGCCCGAGGAGCCGAACTACCTTTCGATAAATGTGTCAGTCGCCGCTGGGCTAAGGAGACCAACAATATTGATATGCTTCTGCTGCCAACACCCGAGCACTTCACGATTTTCAATGTCGACATAGATGATACCGAGTTGACTGCAGATGGTTTGAAGATTCTTGCCGAGATGGGAGACAGTGACTACAAAGCTGATGATGAAGTCGAAGTCTCAACCAACCCTATTACGAGCCAGTAAATAAGAGCCAGCAATGATAGAAATAGTCAGTACATACCGTAACATTGCCCAGCAATCAGTGTCCTTTATGCGAACTTTATGTCGAACAACTGCACCAACGATATCTGTGAGATTGATCAACGCTGATGGGCCTTCAAGGGTTGGGTCGAGATATTCATTATATACACAAATGGAAACTTTTAAAGGTTGGCTGTGGAGCAATCAGCCTGGAGAACCGAATTCCAGAACCAGGCTTACTATAAATGCCAGATCGTGTCCTTCAAATCTAAGGGTGATGACCGAAACCATCGAACAAAGCCGTAGCGTAACACGACTTTGCGCTTGTGTGGAATGGGGTGAAAGTCTGACTCGGTTGAAAATATGCTTTGCAGCTCTCCGAGCCAAGGATCAGCGGCGGGGTCGGAAGAGTTGCGGACAGCAATAAGGGCGTCATTGGTGGCTGGATTTCGGAAGCTTGAACAATACCGCCATCCATTTACGACAACATAGTCATATAATATGGCCCGAGGGGCCAAAACGCGACTCTGGGGTCGGGGACTGGTATTGATATGAGAGTGGATAAGGAATGTAGGATTTTGAGTTTGGAGATGGTTGAGTAATGTATAGTAGATCGCATTTGGCAATGCTGTCCTTTCGAAACGGGGGCTGAAGCGGTAGGTGGTGCCAGCTAATGAAATAACATATGATACGATGAGTGAACTGCAAGAGGAGCCAAGGCGTCACACATACCATCTTCATTGACTTCATCCAAGTCACGAGCAAGATTCTGTACAGTGCCGCGATCGTCCGCAGAGGCTTTGTACATTGTCTCGACAGCCAATCTCAGTGGAGACCCTGCAGCTTCTTGGGCGCTCTGACCCATCTGGCCTATGGTCAGTCCGAGTCATCCAAAAACAATAAGTGACGAACCAAACGTGATTCTTGAACTGTACGATGAAACTCTCGGAAGAAAGACGTTTTGAGCTCCCCACCACCATGGTTTGGTGTCTTGTAGCTCTTAAGGACTTTGTTGAGGCGCTCAAATAGAAATGTCCAGAATTCGCGCAAGGGACCGTAATTCTCCACCATAGCTGAGGTATGTGTCGCATAATGATGATTCGGTCTGATGCATCCAGGACCGTAGAGCTATGAAATGAGTGAATAGAGATATCAAACATGAGAAAGGATGCGCACTGTCAGTAGCTCTGAACAATATTCACGGATAAGGGTATCCGCCTGCGCCAAATCAGTCGATGTGAGCTCATCAGTGACGAGAATCTTTAAAGCTGACGATAGCTTTAGGAAGTGAAGAGGATCATGCTTGTTCAAATTGCACAAGACCTGACTCTGTTCTTCATCGCTATTTGCTCTCGGACGCTTCCTCGGGGCACGACCTTCCACGAATTCGTCTTCACTGTCGCTCAGGGCTCCTGCCTCGATAGCATTGTCATCAGGGTCCACCTGCATTGCATCATCACCATGCGCTCTAGCTGTCTGACGACGTTGACGCTGGGGTCGCGCAGACTGAAAAATAAGATGTTAAAATAAATCAACCGACTTGATAACCATAGAATACCTCAAGAGCTTTTGCTTTCTTTGCTTCGGCAGCTGCAAGGCGTTTAGCCTGCTTTTCAGATTCAATTCACTCGACCCGGACTGCTGGATCTTCTGCATCAATCACACCAGGAAGATAATCCTCCCAGAGTTGCGGAATCTACAGCAATATGAGCTTCTTGTAAAAAATCAACGAATCAATCAACTGACTGCAAGAGGTGCGACTACAGTAGCTAAGACAAGCCATTGATCTGCGGTCAGTGAGCCACCTGCAGGTTCACTGATGAGACTAGGCAGTCGACCAAGTCGCGAAGGAAGTTGAAGTTGGTCGAGAATCGCATGAAGACTGCGCAATTCTTTGGTCTTGCGAAGGACATTCTGCTGTACCCAAATATGGTAGAAATGTGTTTTAACGACACCTTGAGAAGCATAAGAAGACCGAATAAAAAGACATAAAGAGACAGACCAAGGAAAAGATTATGCATCGGATCAATGACTACCATATGGCAGACATCAAAATAAGGGAGTCGATGAAGCTCTGTCCACCGTGTTGCATGCTCTTTGACAAACTTCTCACGTTGGGCATTGGTTTTGAGCTTGAGATATCGCAGTTGTAAATCACGTTGGCCTTCGTTAGTGCGAGCAGGAAACCCTGAGAGCGAATTCAGTATAAATGAAGCTGAAATCTTAGAGCAACTTGCCGTCTTTTTCAAATGCCTTTGGACTCGTCTTATCCTTCTGAGTTATCCAGCACAGCGTGCAGAACTTGGTGTGACTATGTGAGGCAAAACCGGCCAGTTTATGCGCAGCTGGTTTGTCACAAACCAAAGCGACGAGAGCTACACGGACCAGACGCCCATTGGGGAATTTCGGGGTCGGAATGACAACTCCATCTTGCCAGAGACGAAGAAGCTCATTGACAAGGACATGAAGATATCGCTGCACTTGATCAAAGTCTGCCTCTTTAGGTCCAGGAAGAATACCCGCCAAAAGGAGATTGGCAGTGCGGTATCTAAAAGACGGGTTAGTAAACCTAGTATAAATGAATAACCAAGGCAACTAACCTGAGATGGGCCGGGAGATTGATGATGTTGTAGGACATGGGACATGATGTATGAGACGGAGCGATTTGACTCCGTAAATAAGAAAACCTGTAAAAAGCTTAGAGATAGCTTCAGAACAAAAGCTTGAACGCACCAGTCTATTCCCAATGTCACCCCAATACGTAGTTCTCCAGCGGCCTCTTGCTCGGGCGTCAATTTGAAGAACTTGGTCGCATCTGGTGCTTCCAAATTGCGACATATCTTGCCGTCAAAGATGTTTTTATAGACATCAGAGACATGCTCGTGGTGCAGGGACTGTTCAATAAGCTCTTCGATGCCGGGTACCTGTAGAACTGCAGCAAGCTGCTCCTGCAGCGATTTCTCTGGGAATTGAAGAAATGGTACAGGCTTTTCATGAGCGGTACGTCCGCGTCGCGCCTCGGCTGGAGTTGGTGTCGTTTTAAAAAGAGGATGTAGGCATTGAGAGCATTTTGCAGTGAACTCGATGTCGCTGGGGTAGACGTCCTGACATTTGGGACAGACAGGAAGGATCCGAAATGTTGGTTCAGCTGACATGATGTTCAGAACCGACTTGAGTGTATCGTACATTGGCGGATCTACCGGGGCTGCTGCGCTGCGAAGAACAATGCCGAAGACGACCAAGATTGCGTTACATGCCCGAAATGGTAGATGACACTGGGTATGAAGCCAGAGGACAAGGAGATATATGATATAGACAAAGCTATTTGGATGAATATCAGCGGGGGTCGGTGGAATGAAAGGAAGTGAAGGCTCGTGTAGAAATGGGTCAGGAGAATTCTCGCCCTTGGGGTCGGTATGAGCGCGAAAAGCTGCAATTTTGGATCTCGATGGAATAGCAGGACCGGGAATAGGTGACGGAGACCGAAAAGGTAAAGGCGATGGCGGTGGAGAAGGTTCTGATGCCCCTGGTTCCTCTTCCCGTGGTTGCTCTTCGTCCCCTTGCTCCCAATCATCAATGCTAATAGGCTCAAATGCGGCTCCATCTCCCACAGCAATCTCTTGAATCAAGCGCCCAACAGCCTCCATGGCTTCGATGTGTGAGACTGGTGAATCCACCATGGGAGCCGACTCTCCAGGTACCAACGTCGATATCTCTGGATTGAATGATAGCTCTGGTTCAACAACAGGTGGCAGATCCAGTACTGAAACCGTTGGATCAGCGCTAGGGTTCACCAGGGGTAGAGGTAAAGGTCTGGAAGGCCCTACCTCTACCCCTACCTCCTAAACCTCTACCTTTGAGGAGGTATACCTCTACCCTACCTCTAGATTTGGGAGGTCTAAGAAGGTACAAGTTCCCACACTACAAAACACCAATTACATCTAGATTTTGCCAGTATTGATTATATCAATACCTTCAAATTGTATTGTAATACAGTTCTATGGCTATCTCAAACTATTTAGTCAATGTAGAAGATTAATTATATGACTAAGCTATTCTTGTACCCATATCCCATGTAAATATTACCTTCAGAGCAACATATTATGACCTGTTTCACTAGCTAAAACTAGGTATCAGATTGGCTGTAAGATATCATGCCTATAAGTAAGGTTTTTCATGATAAATATCAATGAAAAGAACTCAATATCTAGTATATGCCATACCTCTGTACCTCCAGGGGTAGGGTAGAGGTTTCACAAAGGTCTGGAAAGGCTGACCTCTACCTCTACCTCTTGTACCCCTACTATGATACCTTCAGAGGTATACCTCTACCCCTGGTTAACCTTAATCAGCGCTATGAGCAGAAGCCACGACGGCCCGAGATGCAGTGCGGAATGTGACCGGTTGAGACAATGAGCTGGCAAGCGTTGGTGGCAGAAATGTTGCCAGGTTGCTCATGGGCATGGAATGGCTTTGGGAGCGACGGAGAGCTTTCTGGTGACGCTCATAGTCCTTTCAGCCAATGAGAGCACCGTGACATTGCGGACAATCACAGCGTATTGAACCCTATAAGCAGACCTTTGAGCTGAAATACTGAGCTGAGATGAAGAAACCTACCATGGAGGAGTGAAAGGATATTGCAAATTTTGGGCCTGAATCACCAAGCCTTTATAACGGTCGTCAGGCATCCCTGTTTCATGGATTTCTCTGACAAAGCGGTCAGATAGGGACAAAATAGTGATTTAGGGAACATACTGTGGTTCCAGCTTGGAGGGATGATTCAGAGCTGCTCATGAATATGGCCGAGCCAAGAGCCTGACGTCAAGATGGCGGGGCTTGGAATGATATAGCTAGGCACTAGCAAGAGCTAGCACACAACCGAGGCCTTCGGGTCCGTTAGCATAGGGAGGAAACATTAAACAGAGTCACGTACCTTCATACCCTGGGGATCTAACAACACGACAACAAAGACGCGCTGAATCAACGAAAAGTTGAACCAAAGTCAGGTATGTCACAGTGTGACTTATTCGTCCGCTTTGGGGATACTTCGGGTAAGCAGCGAACTCAAATATTTGAAGGCAAATAGTGGTAATTATGATTCGCTAGGGATTCCAACCTCATTAATTATTACCCTGATAGATTGCGCTACATTTCTCTGTGGTGCTCTGGGTCCCCTGGTCATATCCTGCAATGTCCAGATTGTCGCCAATGAAGTTCCGCCCTGAAATAGCAGCATCTCAGTGAAAGATACAAATTGTCCTGAGTTGGAAAGGCTTACAGAAAGACTCCGAGCCCAGTGAAGCATCTTGCCCACATTTTCTGGCTGAAGAAACATGTTGAGAAAGAAACAGAATTGAAAAGATGAAGAGACGTACCCTTTGAGCATTGTGCTCCCAGAAGGCCATGCTAGCAAATAGCAAAGCAAACTGTGCTCGATCTTGACGGAAGCAGACAGTGGAACCATTCCAGTCTGAACCCATCCAATCCGGTGCATCCAGATTGCACAGCTCGCCAACATGCATGTCAAGAATAGCCCATGGGCTCTCGACTTCTTCAAGGAGAAAGGGAGCATATGCTTTGAGCCAGAGAAAGTGGGTATCAGGGTCTGGGGTGAAGAAATCATCGCCAGTTTCAGCAGGGGCCTAATATTAATGAACGTTCAATGGAGCACATTTGACAAGGTCAAAACATGAGACATACCTCAACAACAATTCGGAAAAGCTGGCATAGAACCTCATTGCCACCAATCCCTTCAAGCATTTGCGGAGAAAACTCTGTGAACCAGGCATTTTGTGAATTTTGGTGGATCCAGCGGTCCAGTGGACCAGGGATATGCAGAATGTCGCGTCGGATGGTGGCCCTGTCGATTTGGACTGGTCGTGTGACTGGCGCTGAGCGGAAAGCTGAACGGAAAGACCTTGGCGGCATGTTGGTGGACGCGACAAAGTTGGTTGATTCATCCATTTCAGGACATTGGAAGAGCAAGATATCGACATCCTTGATTGACTTTGATGAGCTGTATATCATGGTGCTAGATAGCTGTGCCAATCCTGACATCGGTCGCCCATGATTTCTGAACAATCTAGGGTATTGATTGGAGCTTCGATACTCGTCACGTTCACTCTGTCACCACTCAGATTTCCTTGCTATCTGCGACTGCACATTAACTGAATCATCATTCCCTATCTTGGCCCTGGACAGTGTTGCTAGTCAAAGATACCCAAAGTATCTCCGGTCATCGAGGGCCCTTGATTTTTTCCAGGAAACGCAGTGATTCTGACTTGGTCCGAGTCTTTTCATTTTATTTCAACTTGTTGGCTTTGGTCTCGAGTTCAGTCTTTGAAATTTTGACTGGGTTTTTTGGGTTCAGAGCTTTGGAGGGGGAGACGAGGAGAGACATGGATTAGTTTCTGTCATTTCTCTTCTCTTCTTTTGCAATGAATTTCATGATGGTTTTTGATGTTGTTTCTGAGCTGGTTGGTGCTGCTTTCTTGATTGCAGGTTTCTCTTGGTTTCTTTTGTGTCTTGTCTTTGTTTTTTTTTCCCCTTTCTTTGACAGCATTGTTTACTCATTCCTGTATGAACCTCTCTACCACTCCTACCTCAATGAAGCCTCTCCATGCTAGTCAAAAACATTTGAGGATCCAAAGTATTTGGGGAGGTTGACTGAGTAATTCTTCTTTGGTGGCTTATCTTTGTTCATGCTGTTCCTGTTTCTTAACTTATGCTTACTTCCTGATCCTCCTTTTCTCTTATATCTCACTCAATGCTTACTTCCAACTCCTCAAGGCCTAGATAAACCCTTCAAAGAAGGGGGAAAAGGCAGTCTAGGAGATGGAGGCACTGGATTTTGAAGATGAGGATTCAGGAGAAAGTTTTTAGGTCATGATTGTAGTGAGGCAGATCTGAGGAGCTGGTAGTGAATCTGCTGTCATGTGGGGAAGCTAAAGGAAGAGAGCAGAGAGACAAGCGATCAGAAGGGACAAGACAAGATAGAGTAAATGATTGTAATACTACTTATGGACCCTTTTACTTTTTTGTATGATTTTATTATGATTTGGCTGTTGAGGAAATAGGATTAACGGATATGTGCTCCTGGATTTGAGACTTGGCAGTGAATACAAGTATATTTATTTTAGACAGTGGATGATACAACTGTATCATACCCTGGTATATCTTCCTTATGCCCAGTCCCAGCCAATGCATTTTCCTCCTCTGAAGTTGGAACCCTGGAAGGATCATCCAACTTGTCAAGATAGTACTGACATGCAATCTTTTTTCTCCCCACCCCTTCCAAGTTGCCATAACCCACCAGTGCCTCCATAAACAACTGTTTTGCATCATTGTCTTTGCCCTTTTTCATATATACCCGTCCGAGTTCAAGCAAAATGTTGGCTGTGTCTTGCTGATGCCTAGATGTCTTTGCATGCTGTAGACCCTGTTCCAAAGACCTGATTGCCCTGTCATACTCTGCCTTGGAGATATAGATATGTCCAAGAGTCCAAAGAGATCTTCCAAGATAAGCCCCAATCTGCCTCCATTCACTAACTGCGAGCACAGCCCACTTTTCTGCCTCATCAAGTTGCTGGAGATGGTGATGTGCATCAGCAAGATAATCAGCACACTGGGCCCTTTCAAAAGGTAAATCTGAACAGAAATCTCTTGCCCTTGTGAGATGTTCAAGGGCTTCTGAATGATTGAACCGACGTGAATGTGCATCTCCCAAAAATAACAGGCAACATGTCATTGCACTCTTCCACTGTTCACCATGCTCATCAAGTGATTCCAGTTCCTGCTGTGCCTTTTCCAGGAGAGGGATCTCATTAAATGAAGAATCAATGAGAGCAGAGACATCAGCAATGTCAATTAATGCCTTTGCTGCAAGTGTTGACTCTGAAGCAGCAAGATATGCATCTCGGGCAAGATTACGCTGTTTGAGAGACTCTTGATATTGATCAAGGGTATAAAGAATGGATGCATAGCAGTTGTAAACAGGTCCAACAAGTTGATTTGGATCTGTGACATTCTGCAGAAGCTTCACTGCATGCTGAATGACCTCTGTTCGGGGTCTGACATGATACTGGTGCCATGCCAGAGTATAAAGTACATCAATGACGTTGGACTCTGATGTCTGAAGGAGGATGGATTGAAGATTGATTTCCTCAATTGCCCTTGCATCCATATGATTTTGGAAAGACTGCTGGCCTAGAGTGATGCAGTTGTACTGTTGCAGGAAACTGCAGGCAGCATTGACCATTGTGTCATAAATGTTGTTGGAGAAGTGTGCAGAGTCAAGAAGGTATGACCTGATGACTGGAAGAACAAAGTATGTTGTTGTTCTTCGCTCCAGAAGTGATGCCTCTAGAAGGACTCGAAGTGCACCATTAAGGTTTTCGAGATTTTGTGCCCACCACTGTTGAAGGGTCTCAGGTGATGTGCCAGAAGGCAACATGGCAATCATCTGCAAGAGTATAGCAGCATTGAGCTCATTCTTGACCAATGAGCTCTCCAGTGACATACAAATGGACACTGAGACACTGTTTTGTGGGTCTGATCCTTGTCTAGATCCAAGCATAGAAGTACCAGTCACCTGGTATCCTGAGATCAACTGTGCAACTTTTTGTCCAGTATTCTTCCCATATCGTGCCATAAGCTTCACTGCCAATGCCATATGCCCCAGCATCTCGAGAAGCTCTGAGAGCTTGGAATCATCTCGTGACTCTGGATGAATTGAGACAAAGAGCTGATGAGAGGCTGCAGGATCCAGTGTCTGAATTCTCATCTCCTCCCATTCAATCTCCTCACAAGGAGCAACTGTTGCCCGCATTGTCACAAAGAGTGCAACATGCGGAAACTGTGTAATGTCCTGCAGAACACGTGCTACAGCCCCTTTAGCCCCTGGTGCATTCCATGGGGTTTCAAAATTGTCAAGAAGAAGAATGATAGGTTCAGAAGTTTGTTGTAGTTCATGAAGAATGGCCTCAAGAGTGTTGTGAGTCTCTTTGGTGAGAGCCAATGAATTATAAAGGATATGAAGGAACATTTCTGGTGATGTTGCTTCATCACATGGGACCCAGAGACTGTTTTTCCTCAAATAAAACTGCTTCATGGCAGGATGTGCCATTACTTTGAGTGCTGTGGCAGTCTTTCCCTGACCACCGGCACCAAGAAGAGCAAGATGATGGGTTTTATGAGGGGATACTGGTTTTTTGGGGAATACCCAAGACAACCAGGCTGGTTTGGACTGGGATGATGATGCTTTTCCTGTCAGGATCTGAACAATTTCCTCAATCTCTTGGTCACGGCCAAAGAGCTTGTTATTTGCTGCTGGCATATAGCCACGAGCACGACGAGTTGGACCCTTAGCTTAATAGGACAATGAGCTGCATTCAAAGTGAAACAATAACAGTCTCACCAGCAGGATAATTGTTAATAATTGTGTTGTTGGAAAGAACATTTCCACCAATACTTCCTGTTTCTCTTCAACAATAATCCGCACCAAAGTAAAGGCATATCTCACCAAATGAGCTGTTCTCAACTGTGTTATGCATCTGAGAGCCAGAGGTGGCCATGTTGCATCCAAGGTGGGAGGGAAACAACGTGAAGGTTCTGGACAAGCTGTTTAAGCGCCGCAGCACAGCCAAGGTCCGCGTGGTATGCCATGTGACATGACTGTCCCACAGTTTTTGTTGCTAAAAATATGCATCCAAGTGCCGAAGATAACCCGACAGCAACTCCTTGGGAAATTGATTCTTGACTATTCTCCTGTCTGTATTGCATCAGCGATGTGTTGGAATTGGTGAAGATGACAACAAGAAGTCAGACTGGGACCCTATTTGGATCAGAGTTCAGCGCTCCTCAATTAGGTCCGCATGGTATGCCATGTGACATGACTCTTTGTCGCTAAAAATATGCCTCGGAGCGCCGAAGATAACCCTGACAATGATAACTCCTTTGGAAAATTGAGTCTTGACATTGTCAGATCCCTTTATTGTCAGCACTGGCAGAAAATTCATTGTCAAGTGTTCAACCTTATGGATCCACATTGCAGAAAGACTCAGCTTCCATGGTCAATAATCAAAGAGTGGTATGCTCTATCATCTGAAAGTCGGCAAAATACAACCCCCACTGGTCGAAATCCCAGAATAACCGCTATCCTTGATTCATTATAGCGACTGACAGAATGTTTCGAAAGGGTGTGAGAATCGATAGAGTGAACCCTGGCCTGCATCATCTGAAATGAACAATGTTTGAACAGAAGACAAAGGGCGCACACCAATATGTCCATATCCATCAATTTCACCCAGGTACCCTATCTCACTTCCGATATTGTATTTCTTGACCTCAACGTATGTGATTACTAGTTCACTAGGTCAGTCAGAGCTCATTGTAAGCAGGTGGACTGGGCTGGCGGTTCTTGCGAGACAAGGTATTGTCCGAGCTGTGAGAACAGAGTCAGTTTGACTCAAAGAAGAAGGAAAACAGAAAAGATAGCAGGTGCAAAGTGGAAAGGGAAAGGAAAGATAATGAAAGGACATATAACAAAAAGGGAGACCCGAAGACATAGGGATGCGCACAGTCCATCGACGAGGCCTGCCGTGACCCATCCATCAACGGGTGGCTCTGAAGCTCGGACAGAGACAGGACAGCTCCCAACAGGGGATGGACACTCACTTCTATGTCTCAAGCTTCTAAAACTCATTTCATATCTTCAACAAGACTTCAGGTACTGTAAAAGTCAAATATCCAGTCACAGACACACAGAAATGAGGTGGCTGACCGAATGGTCATTATCTGGTTACTAAGAATGGTGAATTGAAGTTATTGAATTTACTCAATGACTCTATAGAAAGGGACCTTGAACTCTTTCAGTACTAAAAAGCACAACAAACAACCGAAATTGGGAAGATCGGGACATGTAAGAATACCCGACTCCGGAACCAATCGGGAAATACAGCAGGGCGGCCACTACGGTACATCAAATGGAATACTCTAGAAATTCAAGATAAATTCCAAGACTGTGAATACTCACAGAAGTTTCTTTGCAGCTCTCCAGGGAAATATAAATGGAGTAAGACCCGTATTTCCAAACCCACCCTGAAGATCATCGAAACGGGCTTCGACAGGGTTAACCTGTCCCGTCATTTATCTGTCCACTTGATGTCTCCAACCTCGCATGGAACGGGTATGGGACCCCTCAGACGGATTTGTCAACTGTCGGTGACGGGGACAGTGCACATTCCTACAAAGACATTCTAGCGATGAAGCAAACAAAGTTCAACTCACCTTCATGCTTCGCCTCCCATCCATCCTGTCCCAAATCGCCCTTGCACACTTCTTCAACAAACTTGCTTTATCCATAGCTTGGAAATCTTCGAGCGAGGGTGGTGGTTTGGCTCGATCATGAGCGCTCGACGCTGTTTGATCTTGTGCTGAGCTGAGGCCCCCTTGAGAAAGAAAGACAAAGACGAACCTCGTCTCGGTCTATCGACCTCGACGTCAAAACTCTCCTCCCAACCGAGAGCGTCCCATCTAGCCCAACATCTTATTCTCCATCTTGTCATGAATGTAGCGGAGGCTGTGGTCTGCAAGGGCATTGAGTCAGCATGCAAATTGTAGCGAATTCGAGGAAATCAAAGGAATAACCAACGGAGAACAGAGGGAGAACCCACAAAAACAGGCCAATGAGTGAATCGAGGAAACAAGAGCCGATCAAAATTTGCGAATGAATAGCGTGAAGGAGAAAGGAATGAAGTAAGGAGCGAGGAAACTGTCTCTGGATCCACCAGTATATCAATGGGCCACCGAACCTGTCACTGGAGGGAATAGAAGAAAAGAAAAGTCATGATGGAAAGATGAATCGCAGCTTGTCTCGTTGATGAGTCTCGGTCTCTCTCTGATATTTTCACCCGTAGCTCACACATATGTCTCCTAAGCATTTCGGTAATTCATCTCCGCAAAAAAGGCGCCAAAAAAAGGGAAATACGGGACAAAACGGCACACACCAACCAAGCCACCAAGGCTCTCGCTGTACAGCAAAATAAGGAAGCACAAGGCTCCAGCCAAGGATCTCAAGGAGATCTCGGAAGGAAAACAGCAGCTCCGAGACGTGAATGTGCTCACCTTGACCTCCTACGTATCCCTCCATCATCTCCGTCAGTCTGTGACAAAGAGCGCGGTCAGCGAGGCTGCTAGCGAGGAGTGCGCGGTGATTGGTAAGTAGGAGCTGCAGCATGGCGGGCGAATTGAGCGTTGGGTGAGCGACGAGCGATGGCGCGTCTGGCTAGACTGACCTTTTCTTTCGTTTTGGAAATGAAACCTCGGATTTCCTCTGCTCCAATAATCTCCTCCAATGAATGGTGGTCGAAATCTGGATACAATTGATTCGACATGCGGGCTGGTTTGACCCTGTCTCCGCTATAAGCTTCCTCAACAGCCTGGTCAGCGCTTAAGGGAAGCCTTAGTCTCGGTTTGACAAGAACCTTTGCCTTGACTTGACGAAGGCACGGTCTTGATTCAGGAGGAAGACCTAGGTTAGTAGCACTAGCAAGCACGTTAGGAATCCCTTGTCGAGGCAGGCCAAGGTTGATAAATCTGTCAAATTCGGACGCCCTCAAGACTGTCAAGGCTCGTGAATATTGGTCGTCGAAAACTTGGTCAAGAGGAAAAGAGAATTGGTTGGTGAACAGCGAGTCGGCAGATGCACGTGAGCGTAATATTTTCCTTCCGTTTGCGCCCGTTTTCAAACGACGATTCTATCCCAGAAATTCCGACGGCAATTACCCTCATCGCATTGATTGAAATACAGCCCCAAAAAGCTGGAGAATTGGCGACATTGTCCCACAATCCTGTACGTGTGCTATTCCTGCCCTCACTGGTCATTAAAACAAGAAATCTGGCAGAATGAGCGTCTCGGGACAATTATACGACCTCTCCCAAGCACCGGGACTCATTTGGACATCGTTTAGACAAAGAGACCGCAACTGTCTTTCAACCAGGACCGAATCATAAATGACTGCCACGTCGTCGGGACACAATAATTCCAGAGAAGCCGCGACAAGCTTTCTGCAGGTCGCTGTATTCACACCTTGGCTTTCCGCTTCATCTCCAGGCCCATCTCGGACACCAATCGCGTCGTCGCCTTTCATCGCTCTATTGACTTCAACCCACCCGTGTCTACTGTATCGATTTGCCAATGTTAGGTCGAAACCTGTGACAGCTGGCAATTATGGTTAGAGCGTCGGTGAGCCATGTCCATTTGTAACCTGACATTGAGCCTCAAATCATCGTCTTTTGGCTTACAGGACCCCGAGCCTTTGTCTCCTCGGAGTCAACGTCTTTCTTTCACATTGAATGCAACATTTAAAGTCCTCGCCAGTCATAGTCTCCCCTAGGCAGACAGAAACAGTCCAATCCTTGTACCGCCCGCGCCAGTCATGTCCCATTTCTCAACCCGCCCAAGACGACACCATCACGCTACTCTGTCGACATACCTCACAAGATCTTTTCCGCAACTTACAAGCTTCTCCGTTTTGCGATCCTTCATTCCTGTTCAAGACGGTCTCCTTACTCTTTCAACGATCTCAGCGCCTCTCCATGGTCAAACAGTCCTTCAACCAGCCACATTGATGCTCTCCATGATCGGCTAGCTCCAACTGCATTCTCTCAATCATAATCCGTGATCCTTCGGCTATATCCCACGTCGCTCAGCCTCAAGCTCAAACCAAAACTCAAATGATTAGGTGGTAACGGCAAGTAAACCCTGTGATTCTAATGTTCTCCGGTACTCAAGCTTCCACAGATGTTTGTGCTCGAGGTCTAAATGTCTGCTTGAGGGCTCACGAGGGTCGCATTGGTCTTTCATGCGATACTGGTCAGTCTCTTCGGTACCATTCTTGGTGGGACCATGATGCTCACAGGCTCATTGGTTAGATCTCTGGAAAACTTCAAAGCAATCCCTCCTAGATGGCTCACCTGTAGTCCATAGCTTGCTATCGCTTGATCATTGTATTTGTGGTTTGTCAAATTTGAATATTATAGAACATTTTACACAGCTATACGACGATACCACTCTAAATGCTACCGTCATCCATATCTTCTTGTGAATGAGCTGAGAGTAAGTCTGGTATGGGAGCTGAGAGCGAGGAAGCTGGAACAGAGACAGCGTCAGACTAAGGAGAAAGAGCAAAGCCAAGCCAAAGACGAACCGTGTCCTCTGCGGCATCAAACGTTGCGGTCAACCCATGTCTTCCCCGCGTGTCGTGATGTAGCGGTCGCTCGTCCCAGGCGTCTCGTGGTTTCTCTTTGTCTCGTCTCTTCCGTCTCGGTCGATCTCGCTCTCTCTGTCGTCTTCGCACAAAAGCAAAACGTCTCTCTCTCTTCATCTCTACAGCGAGCACAAACAACCCCCGCAAAGAAAGAGAAAAGGCGCCAGAGGCGTCGCAGTCAAAATCAACGATGGCTCATCTGCATGCTTCGAGCTCGGCTTGGAACAGGGGGTGGATTGGCATAGGCATCGTGGGTGAACTCTGCGAGCGAGCAGGACAAAAAGACGGTTCTGGTGATGGGTTGGATTCGATACTTTGTCTTGATTCGAGGATTGAGAAATATCTAGGCAAGCCAGCACGTCAGGTTGGAATCGTCCTGTAGAGAGCGGAGAGCTGGAGCAGATGAGACGGAACACGACAGCGACAAGGAAGACACAGGTCCGAACCTTGAACACAAAAGAAAGGAATAAAAAGAGTGACAAGGTTAGCCAAAAGGTCGACGAGCGAGGCTGAGAAATAGGTATGGGGAAGATTCGTTTTATCTCTTCTTCTTTGTCTTTCTCTCCCTTCCGTCTCCTTCTCTTCATGCCAACAAGGATGTATTCAAAGGGGAGGTCCCGACAAAGCAGAAAAAAGTCGCAAAATAGCCGGCACAAACCCAGTAGACCTCGAAATGAAGCGCCCACTTCATCCAATTTCACCAATGCGGTGAACCCGAGAATTAAACGAACTATTCGATGTCGACAGGGTGATGAGCAAGAAAGAGCTCGTCGTGATCCAAGCTGAGAGGTGAAGATGGGAGGAAAGAGGGGAAAGGCCAAGGAGAGACGGTGTCGTTGGATTCCAGGCCGTGTATAATCATTCCGCTGAAAGTTTGGTCAAAGAGTCGCATTGGGAAGATCGTTCGACATACTACTGGCCTCGTTCTCGAGGCTGAAGCCGCTTCCTTCCCCTGAATAGCTGCTCTGAGAATCGCATAATCTGGGGAAAATACCTGGAAGACAAGGTTAGACAGTGGGTGCGATGTTCGGTTTGGAATTGGTTTGGAAGGACCTTGTTCTACCACTGTGAGGTTTCTCGACAAATGCCTGGTCGTCGCCTGAGGAACCGAAATCCCATGTCAAGACGGGTCAAGGTCGATAAATGCATCGGAATTGCGACGCGTTCGCAGCTGTCAAAGCTCGTGGATATCGGTAATCGAGGAGCCAAGAGGATGAGGACAACGTCAGAAGCAAGTCACGGTCGGTAGATACACGTAAGCGTTTTGTTTCTCTCTCCCAATGCCATGGTCGAGCCACAACGACGATTCTTCCCAGCAATTCCGGCAGAGATGCTCATTATTTTCGAAGCCTTCAATTATTAATATACAATCCAGCCCCAAAAAGCTGGAGAACCAGCGACACGCCGACATTCCCGCAATTGGCGTGTACGTATATTTCTGCCCTCAATCCGCACATTATCATAACAATGATTCCAGTGGCAGAATGGGTGTCTTCTCCAATGAGCGACTCAAGCGCTGGTCCTCGTTTGACAGTCGACGACTGTCTTTCTGCCAAGACCGAATCACAAAATATTTCCGTCGTCGCGATCGACTTCTGCCTCCGGAATTTCTACCGGGAATCATCGCTCCTATGATCGTGGACGACTGAGTCAGCTTCTATCAAACTGAATAAAAGCAGCTCATCCCGGATTCAACCTCCTTGGAACCTACCTCGACCTCGCTGTTTCGAAATCCATATTTACCGCCATGAGCCATTCAGCTTTTATTCTAGCGTCTGTCTTTTGCGTCGGCATTGTCTCTGTTCATGCTAATATCCTGAAAACAGCCCTCTCCTGATTGGCTCTTATATCAACGCGGTGAGCTCGGAGTCGGTCCCATAGAAAGCCTTCCAATCTCATATGACTATCCCAGATGCTTTTCATGGCAGAGCTGATTGAAGCCTATCGGTACCACAGGACGTTCCCCAAAGACAAGATCATTTTGAAAGCGACAATGGCGTCAGTATTGGTTATCGATACCATTTGTACAGCCGATATCTGTGCCCTCATCTACCAACTCACGATCTCCCATTGGGGTACGTCTATGCTCGCTTGTCTCTCAATATTGACAATTTGATTTTCTCTCAGGCGATCCTAGCTATTTGTTGGTTCAGCATGCGGTATGTTCCAAATTTATTTTGTCAAGTCGACTCTGTCGCCTATTTCAATCTTCAGCCATTTCCCATCCTCGTCATCGCCACCCAATTGACCGCCGTGATCGTTCAAGCCTTTCTTATCGCTCGTTACCATGTTCTGTGAGTACCTGACCGACTAGAAAGGCGACCCAGTTCTGATTTCCTCTTAGGAGCAAGAATATCATCGTGACGATGATTTTGGTGCTAGCATGTCTCGCCGCTGTTGGTAACTTTCATATTGCTGTCTTTGAAATATCACCAAGACTGGCTTAGACCGGCGGAGCGATGGCCAGCGCGATATCTATAATTCTGTACCCGGATTACGCAGAGAGAGCAAAAGCCCAGACGTCTGTCACGGTACGATTCACGAAGCTGACTTTTCCGTCCCGGCTGAACCATCTTTAGGTTTGGATTTCGACATGTGCTGCTGCTGATGTATTGGTTGCCGCTGCCTTGATCTACCAGCTGAGGCGGATGAAATCTTCAATCAGGAGTACTCAGAGGTGAGGATCGCAGATCTACACTTGTCCTTTTCTCATATATATCCAGTCTGCTCTCGAAACTGATGACCGATGCGATCAAAACCGGAGCCTCGGGATCTATCGTCGGTAACTTCATCTTTGACATAGTTTTTCGTTCAGTTTTCACAGTCACCTTAGCTGTTACGGTCCTGATAACATTCCTCCAGAACAGGGAGAGTAACGGTATGTTTACCACTTCCTTTTCGAGCAAAGTTTCACTGTTTCTGTAGTACCTGCTGCCTTGGTGATAATTTTGGGGCGCGTCTATGCATTGACCATGGTATTTGTTCATTGTTCGCATAATTTACGCTCTTATCCTTCCTTCAGCTTCGTAACCTCAACACACGTACCACTAACAGGGAACGTCGGGTCGCCACCGGTAGTGCTTCGCTCGGCAACAGTGATACCTCAGGCGCAAATTCATCCAGAGGTGCCCATCACATCAGTGTGGAACTCCGTAAGTTTGTTCATTTTTAGAGCTTATTAGTGCTGATAGAATGTAACTCAGAGCCGAAAAAGACAGAGTTGGGGCTTGATGACCAGTCGACCAAGTTTTCTGCGATCCCGTAAGCTACGGATGTACTTCTTCGCCCAGCCATTGTTTGTTCTATGTACCTCAACAGTCTATTGTATTTACTATCTCTTCTATACACAGAATTCAATCAAGACCTTGCCACAGTAATCGTAAAGCATTAGATTGTAGATTGTAGGTGTTCAATGGATATCAGTGACAGTAGCCTTGAAACCGGACCGTGACGCGTCCACGCGTTTGAGCATGTGGCCGTTATAGGGAGAGCTTTGGCTCAGACTTGGGCTTGTTCAGCGTTGGTGGACCAGACAAAGCTGAAGGAGCTTCGTCAGAAGAGAGAAATCGAAGAAGAAAAGGAAAACACGACGAACCTTAGACCTTGACCTCAAAACTGTCCTGTCCAGCACAAGACGTCCCGTCCAGCCCAACGTATTATTTTCCGTCTTGTCATGAATGGTAGCGCCCAGGAATAATGTATGTCGCTGTAAGTTGCAAGTCAGCCACTGTAAACGAGGGGAAAGATGAGAGGACAGAGAAGATAAAATACCAAGAGAGAAAGCCGATGCATAAAAAAAGAAAAGCGATTAGCGCTGAAAGAGAAGAGGGAACAGGGAAAACCTGGCAAGCGTGAAAGAGAGAAGAAACAAAACCAAAGTCGTAGCTCGTGCAGGAAAACAGCCCAGCGACGAAACCAGCATACAGAAGTCAACGGGGGACAAAGGGACGAAGGTCGCAAGAGAATGGAAGAAACGAAAAGTTGCAAAGAATGGATGAAAGCGAAAAGTCGCAGCTCCGTCTGTCTTTGTCTGGGTGTCTCTGGCTTTATCCATCTGGTTCGTCTCTCGCTGTCTCTCTGTCTCCCTGATTCGTCTGTCTCTCTCTTGTCTTTCGTCTCCAAAACCCTCTCTTGTCTCCATCTCCCAGAAAGACCTTGCATGTATCTCTCCCTCAGTCTCCGTCTCCGTCAAGTAAAAGAGAAAAAGAAAAGTCACCATTTTAACAGCCAAGCCGACAACGAAGGCGCAAAAAAAGAAAGCAAAAGGGAAGGAAAACCCTAATAGAAACGTCGCTCACCACTTCAGTACATCCGGCGGCTTCATCTCCGTTGGCAGTTCAACAGAAGGCTCAAGGGACAAGAGCGGTGAATTGGAGGAGGGGCATCGACGAGCCGCTGTTCTGGTATCATGTTGAGAGCGACACTGTGGAGCTGTGGACGAGAGAGAAGCCTGGAAGCCTATTAGATAAATTGTGAATCAAGGTGGTCGAGATTAAGAATTCTATCATCGGGGATTGCTGTGATGCTATTGTCTTTTGAATTCTCTGCTGATGTTCAACCCCACGCCTTGCAAATGATACTCGTTGGATTTATATACCTAGAAGACAACCTGCTGGATGACGTGGTTACTGTGAGGCAGGCGAGTGAATACCTGCTGATATCTTTCAACGAAAGCTCTTCCTCTGATTCGACGACTGGAGAAGAATGTTCGTCAGATATGGCTTCACGAACCCTGGTAGAGTGATACCTTGCGATTGAATTGCTTTCTGATTCGGCTGTGTGGCAAACCTTGGAATTTTCGCTTCTTGGCGCCGGTCTTTGATTTCGCTTGGATTGGCGGCTTGTCGCAAATGCAACGTCTTCTGATTGTGCTTGGAATTCTATGTCGACGCTTTGTGATCTCGCTTGGTGGAAGCCTTTAGATGTCGCTGGGAGTTCATTGTTCTTGGTCGACGTGAAGAGTCAAGAGGACAAGGAGTCAAGGACAAAGTCGGTCGATGCACGTGAGCGTAATTTTTTCCTTTCGCGCCCATGGGGCGCACCAGACAACGACTCGGTTTTTACCAGCACTTCCAAGATACTCAGATTCCGCTCATCGCGTTAATTAAATTCCAGTCCCAAAACCTGGAGGATTGCTGTCGTTGTCCCGCAATTTCAAGCCCTTGTACGTGTACCTATTTCTCGGTTATTCAGCTCCTACTAGAAATCTATTCAGGTCGTATTGTACGACATGTCACATTCAACGGACCAAGTGCGGCAAACGTCGTGCTTCCAAGGCACAGCTAAAAGCCTAAAACGTTGCACAATTGCCGACATTGATCATGCGACGCAGCAATTCTTATCGCAGCCTGGGTCAGAGCTTTCTGTATTGACTCGGCCAGGCAGATCGTATCCCAGTGAGCATCCCCGTGCTCTGTTTGTGCGAAGCTGATTTGGTCAACAGCCCAACGACAGCCACAGAGAGTCTGTGCCAGTCTTGCAAGCGCGAACCTGACACTGGTTTTGCTCTTCCTGGAAGCTGTCAACTCCAAGATTTAACCTTTTCCCGCCTTTGCTCGCCGACGAAACAGGTTCGAACTCCCGCTGAAATCCTCCACTTTTCTTACGTAGTATTCCTCTAGCCATGGGTTCTCGATTGTAGCGCAAGTCTATCTACAGCCGTCGATGCTCGCTGAATCTGGTCTATCGGATCTATTTGTCAATTGGCAGGATGATGCAAAACTGTTGGACTGGTGCAAAGCCAGCTGAGAGCTGGCCTGGTTCCGTTGTCGACCTTTTTTTTTTTTCGGTAAGCCGCGCTCATGATGGCTAGCTTTCAATTTTGGCTAATGTCCCTGCTTCTTGCATGACCAGCTTTCTCGAGGCTTACATCGTACCAACAGCGTACACGGAATTGGTCGACATCGGGACCCCCTCATTGTGTCACCAGATGGAATAGTTGGACGAGAGGCGACGAAGCTGGCCGGAAGGAAGGAGCTGGAGTCTGAGAAGGGTATGCTGGTGTGTTTTCGCTCTTCTTCTCAGCTCCTTGTCCTGACGTCCATCATTGTTGCCAGTGCAAGTCACAGCGATTCCGTTTCGTCGCTCTATCTTATCCATGTCTCAGCTCCATGCGGAGCAAATCGATAATTGGCGGATATACCACATCTGCCCTTCAATCTTCACAATTCATCTCGACCTCAAAGCTCCATCTTCCGTCGCTTGTGGCATTCGAACCAGCTTCGCAATATGAAAGTCCAATGCTTCCTCGCCGACCGTCTCTTCCAAGCTCTCGGGTCGAGGTCGTCGATCACCAGTCAAATTGACCCATGGCATCGCATCGATCCCATTCGAAACGCCCTCGAATACAGCATTCCTCTCTTTCCGATGACCCGTCAACAATGAACTGAACTAGAGCTATTGATGACACTGGAGCTGTTCGAGCTGGAGAAGTTGGAGGAACAGGGCTTGCAGATCTGCTGGGAGGCTAAGATATCTTGAACAAATGAGCGAAATAATTGGCAGTCCCTCATTCACAATATTCGGTAAGCCTTGTTCAGATGGACATTTTCCGTGTCTTTGATTTCACCAGAATGTTTAGGACCAATCGACTTGGACCATCGCGAAGGGTTGGACGGAAAAGTTGGACAGAGGTTTATTCGGTGGGTGATACAGGCAGTCTATTACTGAAAGCTACGTTGTACGAAAACAGTAATAAAGCTGTGTCTCAACTTTTCCTTGACTTAAAGTTCGACCATAAGGATGCTCAAGCCCCGAGCTTCCAATGCTATGAGCTGGTCTTTGACCTGACGCTTCCGAACCATCTTGGAGCGTGCCCGTAGGGCCAGAGATTCCAAAATCGACATCCGTGTCTCCACCATCTGAAAGATTCGCGAAATATGCGAGTCGCTGTCAGTCGACAAAAACGATATATGGCTGAGACGAGGTAGCAGAGTGCGGTCCAGCTCAACTGGGTCAATGAATAGGGAGTCGATAATCAAGGTGGAAGGTGTGAAGTAGAATTCGAGAGTATCCAGGCGGGGCAACCTGCCGAAAACATCGACAAGAGCGGGATGTTCTGCTGTTCTGGTTGGCGCTTCTTCGAGGACGAGAGTCGAAATTTGGAGGTCTGAGCGCTGTATCAGGGCCGACAAGGATGAAATATCTTCGATGGAGCACAAGGAGAGCTCCTGGAGTGCCGGGAGCGATGAGAAGACGTCCAAGACGACCGGATGACAATGGAGGATCTGGAGTTGTTGGAGGGAAAACCGGGGATAGGAAGGAAGATCCATAATGGGACATGCTATGTCGCATTCTACCAGCTGATTGCAGTATTTTAAAACACCGATATCTTTGATAACTTCATCTTGTTCGGCCAGCATGGTCAGTTTCCTGAGCTGGGACCAAGGCAAGGATATAGGATTGGGGCCTGCAGGGAAAGGTATCTCCAACTCCTCAAGCCTCGGCGTCTCAACGAATGCCTTCCCAAGCGATTCTACCACGCTCGTCCATGCTAGTCTCTCTAGCTGAGGTAAGCCTTCTCTTATCCCGCTGAGAAGGGATTTGGTCACTGAGGATCGGACATCAGCGTCTAGACTGTCGAATTCGAAAGTCGCATCTTTCCATCGTTCACGGTGAACCGCAATGGCTGAGATGAGTTGAATGAGCGGCTGTGCTGCTTGGACGTTGGTATGTCTAATGGACCCCTCGGTTTTGATATGGAAGGTGAGCGGCCATTGCCCTGAGCGAGCTAAACATTCCTCGACAATCTTCTGTCCACCATGACGCAGCTGGCACCCCATGGTCCCTGTCTCTCTCCCTGACATCTCCTTCCGATAGATTGAGGCCGAGAGTTGGATTGAGATTGAGAAGGAAGACCAGAGTTTTGGGGAGGACAAAGCGACTTGTCTCCAACGGCTACAGACGCGACCGACAGCCCATGGTATCCTTCGCATGTTGAATGGTGACCAGGATGAACCGGAACTGCAGTGAGCTCCCACGAAGATAATCTCGAGGATTTCGGTGGGAAGCTTGCGCAAAGGCGAGACCATATATTTGCGTAAAGCAATGGATTGCTTGGTTTTGTCAAGTTGTCTCTCCAGCTTGCCGGATAGACGTTTCAGCTTTGAGATACCGGAATTCAAATAGACCAACTGGTCTTCCAAAGAGATTATTTCCGACAAGATGTTTGACGGATCGTCTGACCGAAGCAGAACATTGAGCTGGGAGCGGAATGCGTCGTGTCTCTCGTCAACTGCTGCTGTGGCGGTAGGGATACCACAGCTCGGGCAATCCACGAAGGAAGTGGCTGGAAGAAACATGACTGAAGCTGTCGAGTTGCTGACGGCATCCAAATTTGCTCAAAATCACACTGTGACTGATAAAAAATATAAGATAAGATATACTTACTGTAACGCCTGTTCACCGCCACCATCTCTCGAATTTTCGTCTACCGAGACGAACGAAGTACAGGCCAGTTCCGTGGTAATTCGTTCTCCACCATTGAATATTGAATGACGCATCCCTGCCCTGATTAACACCAGGATTCCGTGTACAGTAATTAATATGCCTCAGATCCCTGGTTCATATCATCACTGTAATAGGCTTCTTATGCTTCGAGTTGTCAGCCAATATATATCCAGTACGCTATGTGTACTTGTCTAAATTCTGGCTCTCTTTTTGCTTCAACTAGTGTGGCTTTACTCAGATGGTTTCATTGCAAGATTCTTGTCCCTCCATGCTCAACTTGAACAAGCCAGTACGCAACAGCCTTGATAGATTCTTGTGCTCCTAGTTCAGACAGGCTGATCAAATTTGTAGTCTAATATCGATCCACGCTTGGAAGTTTGGCAGAAGCAAGTCATCAGATGGATCATGGCTGAGCCATGTTGATATCTTTATTCTTCTGCCTATGTGGCTTTGCCAAACCTCTGCTTTGTGTTCTGTCTCTATGTGAGCAGCTCTCAAGCAGTTGTCACCGGGCTCAAAGTTGTTGGCGCTCTGAGGTGTATTTTTAGCCACAAAGACCATGGGAACATTTTCTCTATGCTCTCAGTCAGTTCCAACAGTCCCTCCAGCAGCGTAATCTGGCCCGAGAGGCATATCTTGCTGGTTCAAAGCCAATACTGGCAGCAAAGACATTGATCAATATTGCTGATGTCTCTGTCTTGATTGATTCTTCATTTAATGAGATCCCCTCCTCGAACAGGCACAGCAGGAGCTGGAATCAATTGATGAAGATGGAGAACACTGGAAGAAGACAATGGCACATTGCCTAACCAATTTAGGAGAGGCACATTCACGTCATGGTGATCATTCAGAATCCCTTGAACATCTCACAAGAGCAAGAGATTTCTGTTCAGATTTACCTTTTGAAAGGGTACAGTGTGCAGAAAATTTTGCTGACACACATCACCGTCTCCAGCAACTTGATGAGGCAGAAAAATGGGCTGTGCTAGCCCTCAATGAAAGGAGGCAGAGTGGAGCTTACCTTGGATACTCTCTATATATCTTTGGAAAGATCTTGATCTCCAAAGCAGAATATGACAAGGCTATCAAGTCTTTGGAGGAGGGTTTAGAGTGTGCAAAGATATATGGGGATCAACAAAACACTGCTGATACTTTACTTGAACTGGGATGGGTATATATGAAGATGGGCAAAAAGATCGATGCAAACAGGTCTTTCAGCAGGGCACTGATAGATTATGCAAACTTGGAAGGGGTGGTGGAGGAGGAGAAGATTGTATGCCAGTACTACCTCGACAAGCTGGATGATCCTTCTAGGCTTCCAACATTGGAGGAGGAAGCTGCACTGAGGATAACATGGCATGAGGAAGATGTACCTGGATACAACTCAGTGATATCTACTACTGTATAGAGCAAGTATCACCTAGCCTTCCAAATTTCAATGAAAGAAAGAAAGAGTTACGCGGCTCTAACTATGACAGTTAGGGCCCACTAGTGGCAGCCAATACCACTAGACCAGAACCCGACGAACGCGACCCTCAAGGGGAAGGTAGATTGAGCCCCAGTAGAGCAGCAAACGCGCCCGTGATACAAATAAAACGGTCAGAACATTTGTCAACCGGATCTGAAAACCAGAATTGATAAAGAATCAACAAGTCTCCACAGGAAGCACAGAAAATAGGAAGTTACAGTTCCTTCAAACAGAATTAATTGTCACTAAATAAATACTCTAATTAAAATACCATACAAAGGCTCACAGCCCAGCAGCTGTCAACATCTTGTCAAATTGAGGCGTCCCAAGCCCTGTAACTGGATCCCCTACATTCAAATTCCAAAGATCAGTTTCTGAGATATCTCAACAATTCATGTCACTTACATCCCGCAGCAGCAGGGAATCCCTGCGTTGAACAGCCTGGATTGCTCCCCTCCGTCACATCTGTGAACATCTCTGGGTGTGCGTAAAGGCTAAAATCAAACTGCTTGAATCAAACTCGAAAGATGAGGTGAACGTTACTTACAAAGGATTCAAGAATCCCAAGGGTGATTTTCCGCTCGATATCAACTTATCGTTGATCAACGCGACAACGCTCGTAAAAATGGGACTAGAACACGATGTTCCAGCTACACTTGCCGCCTTCCCACCATTGACAATTGCCACATTTTGCCCTTGCGTCGAGACATCCGGGAATGCTCTCCCAGACGCATTGAACAGTCCCGAATTGGTACTTCCCAGTGTCGCTAGATAAGCAGAAACAGCGGTGGACTGATAATCCGGCTGTCCAAATGCATTAGAGAATCCGCCCGAACTGAAATTCGCAGCGACTTCCGGAGAGATTCCTGTCGTAGAACCTACAGCGGTGATATAGGGACAAGTCGCTGGGAATGTCGGTTGGAATGTCGTGCATTCATCAGAGAAGCGGGAGCCTGAGACGCCTCCATCTCCCGAGGCGAAGAGTACGGAAACCTGAAAGTCAAGATCAACAAAGGAAATGAGGAAAAAGATAGGAAAACTGACACCACGAGCACCAAGAGCAGCATATGTATCACAGAGCTTTGCCTGAACACTCGGAGAAAGGTCTCCTTCATTAAAACCATACGAAGTCGTAACTTGCTGCGCCCAATCAGTATTGAATAGCTTGAATTTGAACAACAACTCACAGGGGGCACCGAATCCAGCGCAAGCAAGGCATTCATCGCATCCAAAAACCCAGCAGCGCCGTCATCACTGCCATCTCCGACAGAAACAAACGACACCGGGACACCCGTAGCAATCCCAACCGTATACTGAATGTCCAAATTCGCTTCAATCCCAGCTTCAGTTGCATCCTGAGTATTAACTCCTCCATCGACGCTTTGCAGCCCAAACGTCGTGTCCGAAGAGATATCTGGTCGCAAAGCCGTGAGGAAGGTCTTCAAATCTGCTTGTTGCGCAAACTCGCCGCCAAAAGCGGTGACAGCGAGAGTATTGTTGGCCTGGGTCGCTGGTGTCGTCGGAATCCCGTACAGCTGGAAAAGACAATCGGGAGTGACTGTCGTTGCACAGGAAACATCCCCGCTCAATTGTGTCGGGACGATGAAAGGCGGATCATTTTGTAAAGGCTCGACAAACGAAGTCGTAGGATGGACGACATCGATGTGGCCCTGCAAATTCGCCGGAATGCTGTACGCCAAAGTCCGGATCGAGGTCGAACCCGAATCAGAGTGGACGTATTCTTCGAAATTGGCTTGAAGAAGCGTATTGGCTTGGGATACGGGGATGTTGAAGGTGAGCCAAGATTCGTTGATGTTGGTGATGTTGGTTACTCCATTGCTGGTAAGCCAGGATTCGACAGCGGTAACCGACTCTGGTTTCGGAGAGCGGAGTGAACTGACCTGAGCAGCCGAAAGATGCTGGCCATATAGGCTGCTACCCGGCGTACTGACATCGAAGAGCGCCTTTATCAGGTTGGCATTGTCGCTGGGGGCAAGACCTATCCGGAGGTCAATGGTAGAGCTGGGACTCGCTGAACCTTTGCTGGTAAAGGCTTTTGGAGCAGACTGACGCAGCTCGTGAACAACTGTGGCCCGCCGAGCGGGAATGGCCAGCACAGTCGAAGCCAGAAGAAGAAGACTAAAGGCGATCAACGTCATGGCGGAAGAAAAAAAGAATGCTCTTCCATTGTTGCCAGACTGAGCTTATATAGCGAGAAGCTTAAACAGCCTTGAACGCGGTCGTCGTCATGTTCCTAATATAGACAGTTGTTCGTTGAATAGAAGCACACAGTGTAATGTCGACTTGCTGATATGGGTTGCTGTGGCTGACCTTCGATACCATCCGAGAGTACAGCAGATTTACGATATTCCGAGTCGAATAGTGTGCCGATTGCCACCGAGTGACCCGAACAAAGATTAATGGCAGTACATATGATCACTGCGGGCGGTTGTTGTTCAAGCTGTTGTCGAGAAAGCAATTAAGTATCCATGTCTCGACAGCAAATGGTGGTGATTCAAAGGCCTTGACACGTCGTCAGCATTATTACATATACGATGATTACAGGGAAAGGGCCCGTACGAATATTGTCTGCCATGAATCGCATCGATTTAGACATCAAGGCCAGAGGCGGCACGAAAGCTTTGGCGTCCCGAGCGACACGACGACGAAGCAGCATTAATCACCGGAGCGAGCGACATAGCGCATTGCGCAATGCTCTGTTACTGCCAGGCGCTCTCAGAGCGCAATTAATGCTGGTTACTGGGCGCCCTAGCGCGATAGGTGTTTCACCAAAGAAATAGAAAAGTGTATGCCGTGCTGCCCATGTGGAATGCAACTAGAACGTGAAAGCATTTCATCAGGAAGACAAATGCCGGGTCAAGAAGATGAAACCGTCATGATGGGCAAAAGAATGAATCGTTGCAACAAGTTATCCACGTGCACTTCAATAATTCCATTGACGAAGACAAGAAACAAGAGCATCGCAAAGGCCTGATAGTATTTTGATTATAGCATGCACATGTGAATCTAGCAACAAGTAGATAAATGTAAAAAGTGACCATGGGATGAATGATCAAACCGAGTCGCGTCGCGTCGGTCAACCTCAAAGGTAGCAGGTCGTCGTCACCTAAAACTTGATTTTTCCAGGTTTCTCCCCGTCAAAGCTGGTAATAATACCACCTGACCGAGGATTACCTCCACCTCTCGGTGCGCCACGTCCCCGACCTCCGCCTCGTCCACCACGATCTCCGTATCCACGGTCCGAGCCGAATCCACGACCACCGCCCCGACCGCCGCGGCCACCGCCACGATCACTGAAGCCACCGCGCCCTCCCCGGCCGCCACGGTCCCCAAAGCCGCCGCGTCCGCCGCCTCTCGGCGCGTTCGCGTCCCTCGGCTGCGAAAAGTCCAATCTAATCGCTCTCCCATCAATCTCAACACCCGTCTTAGCTTCCATAGCTTTTTGCGCTCCTTCAACCGCCTCGAATTCGACATATCCAAAGCCCTTGGGATTGCCAGTATCCCGATCTGTGGGCAATCTGACGCTCTTGACGCCAAAGTCGCTGAATGTTTCCCAAACCATGTCTTCAGAAACACCAAAGCTCAAGTTTCCAACGAAAAGCGTCGACGAAGGAGCTGATTTCTGGTCGTCTCCGAATGCTCTCGCCCTTGTCTCTCTCGCTTTCTCCTTGTTCATAGGCGTCGACTTGTCGACATTAACAGCCCGTCCATCGATTTCTTTTCCATTCATCGTCTCCAATGCTTTTTCAACAGCTTCGGGTGTCGTGAAATGAACATAGCCAAACCCACGCGACTTGCCAGTGTTTCGGTCCATCTGGACTGTAGCGGACGTGATTTCACCGCAATCGGCGAATTCTTGGGCCAGCCAATCGTCGGTGACATTCCAGGAGAGCTTGCCGACAAAAATGGAGGTCACTGGGGCTTCGCCAGAGTCGGCGACGGGAGCAGCATCGCCGTTGGCGAGCTTGACTTTTTTGGGTGGATTCGCGGGTGAATCCGGGGCTTTGCGCTTGCCTGGGACGATGAAAAGAAAGAAATAGTTAGCAATCGTCTCAAAGAAAAAAAGTTCGCCGCACCATTAGTAACAACCTTGGCGGTCGCATCTCCCATCTCGACATCCTCGTCCGACGAATCAGAGTCTGAATCGTCGTCACTCGAAGCAGCAGGAGCTTTCACAGCCACCTTGGCAGCAGGCTTCTTCTCGTCTTCATCATCAGAGTCGCTGTCCGACGAATCATCTGATGAATCGTCTTTTTTGGTAACCTTGGCACCGACGACGGCCTTGCCAGCAGCAGGGACGACGGCTTTGCCAGCAGCAGCAGCGGGCTTTTCATCATCAGAATCGCTATCGCTATCGTCACTGTCCGAATCGGCCTTTTTAGCTGGGACGGCGGCCTTTTTGGGGGTAGGAGCGACCTTCTTCTCGACGGCGGCGACGACGGCAGCGGCTTTTTTCGGAGCGGCGGCGGCGGCGGCTTTGAGTGCAGCGACAGGCTTTTTGGTTTCAGAGTCGCTGTCGCTGTCGTCGCTGTCCTCCGAAGAGTCGGCACCAGCAGCAGCAGCAGCGGGCGCTTTGATCTGCGCGGCTTTGGGCTTTTCGTCTTCGCTGGATTCCGAGTCGGAAGAGTCGGAGGAGGATACCTTTTTCTGTAGAAGATGATTAGAAATTGACGAAAGAGAAATGGGAAGAGTAAGAGACAAGAGAAGAAAAGAAAAGGCAAGCGCAGACGACACACGAGTTCCAACCCAAGAAATTGATGGACGACACGGATCAAGAGACGACCACGAGATGCGACGAAATCGAAATCGAACGCAAACGAAAGATGACGGGAAAAAATAGAAGAAAAAAGATTCAACGTACAGGTACAGGTTTCGCCGCAGGCTTCTCGTCTTCCGAATCATCATCAGAGTCCGAGGAAGTCTTGGGTGGTGGGGCGATTTTCTGCGAATAACCTTGTTAGCACGGGTCCTTAACATGCAACGAATTTGCATCGAGACGGACGGATATGGATGGGTAATGGTTACGGATTTGCAAAGATATGGTTGGTGAGGAATCGAGGAATAATAACGAAGAGAAAACGAAGGATGATAGACGTCGTGGAGATGGAAGACATCCGGAAAAGAGAAGAGCCCCAAGAGGGCGAAAAAAAGAGAAGCAAGGGATCGATAGAAAAGAGAGAAAAACGGACTAACCTTTGATTTCTTGTCCGACTTTTTCTTATCGGCGACGACAGGTTTCTGAAAATGTGATGATTAGAATCGTGTAGACGAATGGACGAGCATCGAAAAGACGAGGTCGAAAAGCCGACCATACGAGGTCGAAAAAAGACCGAAGAGCATCGAAAAGATGACGGGACGAAACCGAGACGTAACAAAACAGCAGCCAAAAAACCGGTATCCGGATGCTCGAAAACGACAGGTCCGGATGCAAGAAAAACGACAGAGGTAAAGAGAAGAAAAGACATACCGCTGGTTTCAACGCAGACTTTAGGTCACCCTTCGATGCCTTGGCCTTCAAATCACCCTTCACGCGGTCTCGTAAACCGAATGAACGACAGACAGAGAGAGAAGAAGACTTACCTTGGAGGCTTTCTCCTTCAAGTCGCCTTTGGAGGCCTTGTCGGGCTTGGACGCCGACTTGGACAGCGCCTTGGCGGCTTTTTTCTCGTCTTTGGATTTTCCCATTGGAGTAGGTTTAGCGGTCGTAAAGAGGTTTAGTAGGATTGAGCGACTGGAAAAGTCGAGGTCGAGGATGGATAGGACGGGAAGGATGGAGATGGATAGACGAGTAAGCAAGCAAGACGCAGCAAGCAAGCAGGGCGGAGGGGGGAAATCAAGGAAGATAAACCGGACGGACGGAGGAGGGAGAGGGAGAGGAAGGAATGAAAAAAAAAATCGCTTGAAAAAAGCGTGAGAGCGTATGTGGTGCTTGTCAGCAGAGTCACGTCATCGGTGCCGAGCCGACTCGGACTCAACTGGCTCAGCCTCAAAACGCAACCTCAAGACTGAGCTCGACTAAATCGTCTTCTGCTTCAAAAGAGCAACCGCCCATAGGAACAATGCAGCGTTTAGGTCTCGAAGCAATCCCCAACGAGCTGCTGCGGGTCATTTTTGTAGAAGCATGCACAGCCGTCGACAAAGAGGAGCTTTCAGCTCTCGATATGCGAGCATGTCGCTGGACAATTGGTCAAGTTTGCGGTCTCTGGCGAGAAATTGCTTTGTCTTGTCCACAAATGTGGGACGATTTGGAAGTGATGGTCTCGTCGAGCAGCAGAGACGGTAATAGGTTGATGTTCCAGGCTAGGTGCGGGAAACGACTTTTACCGTCAAAGTCTGCAGATATCCTGCAAGAGCATCTGTCTCGGTCCAGGAACTCGTCCATTTCCGTCAAGATGCACTGCTCAGCAGTATACAGCGAAATAGATGAGCGGAAAGGCGCTGAGCTCTTCAGGCTCGTTGGTGGTTATTCTGAAAAGTGGAAAGATGCGTCGTTGAAGATGCAAGAGAAGTCGATGAACCAGGCATTATTCACGCAGGTCAATGGACGTCTATCACGCTTGGAGAAGCTGAGCTGGGACCCCTTGCCTTATCCATTGCCCAACACGATTGTCGCCCCTTGTCTTCGTGACATCGATATTGGCCAAGCGTCAATTACACGCTCATTTCCTCAATGGGCTCAGCTGCAGCGAATCTTATCTAATTACCCTTGGCACGACGACCTCCGTGCACTGCAACAATGTCATCATTTGCACCAGCTTCGTCTATTAAACCTCCGGTCCCAAACTGTCCAACCTGAGCTGATATTTGCTCATCTCCGAGTCCTTACTTGCACTCCGTCTGCCTTGAAAGTATTTCTGGAGCTGCCGTCACTGGAAGAACTCCATTTATACGACCATGACCCCAACCTTGCGGCCACCATAGCATTCATCCAGCGTTTGTCTCCTCGACTCACTTCCTTCACTTTCCCGACCTCATACAAATCCAGCGATCTCGAATGCTACATTGCCATCGACATTTTGAAAATGCTGCCGGGTTTGAAGACCCTGAACATTCTCAGATTCGAGGGACATGGTACCAAAATCATAAAATACCTAACCGTCGATTCGAACCACCTCGATGATGCTGTCCTTCCCGAATTGCAACACATAAAACTCGAGACTCCCGACGTAGAGAAAATATGTTCTAGCATCAAGATGATCGAGTCGCGATTTTTTGTTCTGGGCCTCAAATCTGTGGAATGGTGGATAGATCCGCTCGAGGATACGCCTCAGGTGGTGGAAAGACGTATAAATGAACTGAAACGGCAAGGGTTAGAGGTGCGCTGGCGGATGTGGAAATAGCTTTATTCAAATGTTTTAGGTTTTGGGTAAGCATTCTTGCTTTGACTTTCTTGAAACGAGCCTCAGCAGTTAATCAATCTATACACAGAACTGAGAAGATTTTCCTCCTCAATTGACTCGAGTCGACGGCCCAGACGATGCCGGTTTTCGTGAGCTTTTCTCCCTTCTTGATAATAGGTATAACACCTTCGTCCTATGCTTGTTGTTCTATACCTGTCTCGGACTTACTTTCAATATCAAGATTTGGAATAATCATACTGGAATTCGCAGATAATGATGTTGAATTGAGTCGGTATCGGGTTCCACGTACAGTATACACCACTTGGGAACAGAACAAATCAAAATCGTTTGGTAGCGGCGTAATTCATCGATTTAGCCTGTCCCGTAAAAAGCCCGACCCAAAGAAGCGACATGATAGACAGCATGCTGCATTACATCCTCATTCCCCCAAGATATCAGCAATGTCGCGGATCGCAGAGTTATTCTCTCCAATGACGAACATGCCAGACAGAATTCTCTTGCCGGATGGAAGGATCGTGCATTCTCCGTCTCGAATCGCTTCAAACCTCAAGTTTCTTGAGATTGCGCGACATGTGAACAGTGAGTACGAGGTCACTGACCTGTGAAAGTTATAAGAAGGAATCTTCGGCCCATCTAGATGTAATCAAGACTCGCCCAAGGACATGGACAAGCGGCCCTCATGGCGAATATATACTTGATCTGAACCAGGAGAGGTCGGCATTCGACGATTTGCTCCGGAGCAGCAGAAGAAGCGGTTTTGGCTTCGAGTTTCTGTATACCCATCGGTCCCATCCAAGACTCAAGAGCGTATGTCGACCAGAGCGCCAGAGACGTTAAACAGTCCAATCGCTTCAGAATATCTAGAATCATGGCGGAGAACTGCATAGGCTAGCCATAGAGGTTGAGTTCACGAAGATACCCACCGATCCAGAGCTGAAGATGAGAACAGAAGGAGGGAATAAGAGATTGAGAGCGACAAAGTGAGTGGGCAAATCCAATTCGTGGATGTAGCTGGCCCGAACAAGGCCTTCCCCGAAACCTGTGAAACAGATTTGAACACTTGTCGCGCAACATGGTCCACATCGCTGCAGGTAATTCGACTGGAGCTGCGCGTCGTCAGAAACAATCATACAAGATACTAGTTAACTAGTCTTGGGCATAGTCGCGGCGGTGGTCACCGTTATCAAGTAAAAGCCAAGAAGGTCTTGGAATGAAAACCGTCATGACTACGTCGTCCAAGACAAATCTCATCTATTTACCTTGCTCTTTGGATGTATAGGCTTCGTACCGGCGTCAGAGCCGATATATCTGAGTCGGGAACAGCTGAAAAACGAGGTCAGTTCAGCAAAAATCCAATACTGTAATAATGGACGCACCATTCACGAAGGGCCAGCCATATGTGATCTCAGGAATCCCGAGGCCATCCCAGATGAATTTGTCCAGCGAATGCATATTCGGGGCCAGCAACTCCACAATTGTCAGAATTCCTTATCTCGTTGTTTTTGTGTGTCCGTATAGAGGAATACCGGCTTGGGATAGTTTGGACAGAGCGACAAAGTCCAAACATGCCGTGCAAGATTTGGATGCGAGATTGATGCGAGACAATATGTTTGAGCTGAGTTGAAGAACATTATTGCATCGTTTCAGACCAATTTCAGACTCAGATGACAATATCGCAGGGGGTCAAAAGCTCGTTGACTGCTCTTGCCTGTACTTATTGTACGCAATGAGGTTTAGAATGTCGTATGAATGCCTAAGATGTTCAGCAACCTGGAGGCGTGCGACAGTCTGCATCGGCGCGCGTCCTGGACTGACTTTACTGGCGCCTAGAGGTGTTGAAGATTGCGAACCGAGGCGCACTTGTTTTTGTGATGACGGAACGGGAAGGTGACGTCACGAGACCATTTCTCCTCTTCCTGAGCGACCATGCCACCTATTCAACCGTGATCCCTTCTTCTCGTCAGACCTGATTGTGCCCTCAGAAGAACAATAGACGCGATCTTCTCTCGGGAATTTCGACTCCAGCTTCTCAACCATCACATCACAGAAACTAGACTGAAAATATATACTAAAACCTAGCTAGATAATCTCTACCAACCAAAAAATGGCTCACCTAGGTTTGCGGAGAATATATGGTCATAAGTAGAATGTGTCCCGAGAATATATAGCTATATATTCTGTGTCAGACCAATACCAGCACATATATTGCTGGTCATGCCATACAGGAAATGCCATGCCCTGAGGTAGAATAACAAGGCAGGTGCTGAATATCAAGTTATAAATTGCGACCGAGGGTCTTGCCAGAAAAGAGATCAAAATAGTAAACAAACAACGCCGCTGGCAACTCTTCAATTTGGCAACAGCGGGGCTCGAACTCAGGAGCACGGCTGCAGCAGGCTTGTGGTGGTGCTCTAGACCACTAGACCATTGTGCCGAATAAAAGGTATCCTACCCTGTCCCCTATATACCATGATCCCGTACCTCAGATTGCATTCCGCAAGTGCACCGCCGTAGTTTGCGGGTTTGATACACATCTAGTTTTATGGTACAGAGTGTTCTCCTCCCAAATCTTCAACAAAAATTCCTTTCCAGGCTTGGGATTCACATATATATGAATTCCAGCCTGATATTCAGACCGCCAGGCTGACATTGTATTATATTCCCCACCTAGCTATGTTGGTCTGTTATTCTGAATGACATGCTGATATTCTCAAATATATTGTCTGAAATACTCGGCCAGGCCCTGGTCAGTCTGATAATCAGGGCCAGGTCATACCTTTCTTGTCCACTTTTTGTGATGCATGCTTTACCTTTTCATCGGAACGACCGACCATTTTCCAAAGTTCTTGTACAGTATTCTGGTTCTCGATATGACGACAATGCGCATGCATGAAACACCAGTACTTAGGGCTCCGCACCGTCCGTCGACGGGGACGGCCCGCCAATGGACGGGTAAAAACGGGACGGAAGATTTGGACCCGTCGATCGGCGGGCAGCTCTGAAGCTCTGACGGGGACGGATTTGTCGAGACGACCGTTAACAGGGACATGTAAGGCTTGGTTATGAATGCTCTAGGTGCTGGAAAAAGCCCAACTTCAGGCCAGGGTGACCTAGATTTGACCTGGATGTCCAGATAGCCACTACGCGGTAAAATCTGGCGAAGTCAATTTGCTCAATAGCTTTCACAGTCCCCGAATCACTGACATTGAACTTTCCAGCAAGAGAATGTCCAAAAAATCCACCAAATCGTCCGTCACCGACGGGGCCGCCGCGGAACCCAATATGTAGCATCCTTGGTCCCCGGATTCAAGATTTTTGTGGCGAGCACAGCCTTTACGCCGGTTTTCTCGTTTCTTTCCCTCCTCCGCGATGTCTGTAGACTGTACCGCAGACATCGAGGTCTATCTACGCCGTACTGGCGAGTTCATAATGGAAGTGGGCCTGTCGCTTATTGTCGGTACCATGTTCTGGAGTGAGTTTTACTGTTTGCACCTAATATCTGAGCGCTAAGCGGTTATTTAGCCTTATACCTGGTATCTGTGATTGTCACGGTCTATGTTTTATGATTTGCGACCCTTGCCTGTTTTCATCAGACTGATCTTCCATAGGCGGAAAGGATTGAACGGAATACGAACAGCGCTGTTGTTTTTGGTGCTGGTAATCTTCATGCTCGATACTGTGGCGTTCTCTATCAATCTGTACACATTCTTCCACCAAACTCGCGAGATTCTTCTGAAGGGAATATTCGAAGGAGACGGCTTGAAAATAGTCAAAAGCCCTCTGGCTACCATGGAGGTCGTGTGCAATGTGCTGTCCCTCTTCATGGTGAGTAACGCCCATTTTTTTTACCTGCTTACTTACCGCCATACAGCTGATTATGGGCGACTGTATCGTGATTTGGCGCGCCTACATGATTTGGACAGGATCGAGAATTATGATGTTCATTCCGATTCTGTTGTTTCTTGGATCCATTGGTACGCGTCAGAGGATTCTCGCGCTCGTCGCTCACTTTCATCATGCAGTCAATCTTCCGATTTACATCGCTTGCAATATCAAACACAAAGATGACCTGCCGCACGGAATTGCCATTGCCTGCTTGGGGACCGGCGCCAGCGCTTGGATTTTATCATTTTCTGCAAATGTTTCTGCTACGTTGACTATGACTATCTTCTACACTGCACGGTCAGTCAACCAATATACCTTCGATATTATTCTGAATCCTTATCAATCTCCAGGTCCTATTATATGTTACAGAAAGAACTACGAGATCTGGGGATACCTCGGCCGCGTTTTTCGCCCGTCGCTAGGATCATGAAGATTTTCATCGAGTCTGGATTCGCTTATCTTCTCGTGATGGTATGTACTAGCCATGTGCATGATAAAAGCATGTCTGAGGCTCATCTCTATCCAGATTTCTTCGATAACACTAGCCTTGTACCCGACGCCTTCATATGGGTTGAGTATGGTGATCAGCTACACGTTGACTAACATAACGTCGCAGTGTATTGTGAGTCCCATTCTGCTCAAGAAACAACGACTCAAAGTATGAGATAGGGCATGGTTCCGACTCTGACTATCCTTCTTGTCATTGTATATGGATCCTTTGATGAAGACTCTCCAAGTGACATATCACGTCCGATTAGCTTTGTTACGCCCAGAGTCCCCGAGGCGTCGTATCCATCTGCGATCCCTCTTCGAGCCCGCGGGAAGGGAATGTGAAACAGAGCGAGCTGATATCTATAGCTTGTATTCATCCAGAAATGAACTCGTAGAATACATATATCTACAGTAGATTGCCCAATAATCTTATCAGAAACTGTAGACTCATAAAGCTTATAGATCGATTAGACGATGAGGCGCCGATTGAATGAAATTGCTCACAGCATATCCACTTGAACTTTAACCCTTGCCGCTCCATTTCATTTTTTCCACGACCTGCGGCGTCATTATCGAAAGAGTCAAGGTGACTTGGTCATTGTTTGGTCACGAGACTATCCCCGCTACCTAACTTGTTAGGTGTGGGTCTTATACCGCCCTATTTTTTTTTGGCAGAGGAAAAAGATTTTGGGCGGTGGCTGTGTTTTGATTGCACGTGATGTCCCTCTCTATTATGCGGTCTATTGTTCGATCCCAGCTGCTGTCACTTTTTATTTGACATGATTCTTACCTCCCATCTTGCTCACATCTGAACCTTAAATTCCAGGCAAATCTGTGCAAATAGTTTATTTATTATAGAAGGATCCATAACAGGGGGGGTCTGGGGGGGAACACCCCAGTTCAGTGCGCTGTGAGGAGTGGACCGCAAGGTCCACGACGAGCAGCGCAGCCAAAGAAACCTGCTGAAAGCTGCTCACAGTCCAAAATATGAATAACCTGCTGTAATTAATATTATTATCATTGATATTCTCCATAACGGTCCATGAGTACATACCTTTAGGCTTTGAGGACCTTGTCAGAACTGAAAAATTTAAAGAACAGCAATTAAATGTGATTTGTATGAGAAGTTCTTGCTACATCTCACAGGTTTCAGCGCTGTATTGAGCCGCCAGGATGGCGTGTGTAACCTAAACGCCGGATTCCGGCCGGTAAAGTCACAATGTGACGAATCACGCGAAGCCTGGGTAGCGGGCCCTGCCGCTTGCCGGCCTTATCCCTTATTTTCTTCTCTTTCTGAACGACCATGCCACTTATTCAACCGTGGTCCCTTCTTCTCGTCAAACCTGATTGCGCCCTGAGAAGAATTCTTGGATTCTGGCTCTCGACACGACGATAATGCATGAAACACCTGTATGTAATAATATTAATCTCACTGTCCTCCAGCCTGTCCTCGGATTGAGCACAGCCTTTACCCCGGTTTCTCGTTTCTTTGCCTCCTCCACGATGTCTGTAGACTGTACCATAGACATCGAGGTCTATCTACGCCGCACTGGCGAGTTCATAATGAAAGCGGGTCTGTCGCTTATCGTCGGTACCGTGTTCTGGAGTAAGTTTTACTATTTGCACCTAATATTTGAGCGCTAAGCGGTTATTTAGCCTTATACCTGGTATCTGTGACAGTTACAGTCTATGTTCTATGGTTCGCGACCCTTAGCCTGTTTTCATTACACCAAGACTGACCTTCCTAGGCGCAAAGGATTGAACAGAATACGAACAGCGCTGTTGGTTTCGATGCTGTTAATCTTCATGCTCGATACTGTGTCATTCTCTATTAATCTGTACACATTTTTCCACCAAACTCGCGAGATTCTTCTGAAGGGAATATTCGAAGGAGACGGCTTGAAAATAGTCGAAAGCCCTGTGGCTACCTTGGATGTCGTGTGCAATGTGCTGTCCCTCTTCATGGTGAGTAATGCCCCATTTGTTACAGGCTGCTTATTTACCGCCGTAAAGCTGATTACGGGCGACTGCATCGTAATTTGGCGCGCCTATATCGTTTGGACAGGATCGAGAATTGTGATGTTCATTCCGGTTCTGTTGTTTCTTGGATGCATTGGTACGTACGAGGGCATTTTCGCGCTCATAACTCACAAGTTCATTATACAGTTAATCTTCCGATTTACATTGCTTGCAACATTAGACACAAGAATGACCTACCGCACGGAATTGCCACTGCCTGCTTGGGGACCGACGCCAGCGCTTGGATTCTATCATTCTCTGCAAATATTTCTGCGACATTGACTATCTTCTACACTGCATGGTCAGTCGACCAATATTTTTTCGATATTTTGATTCCTTAGCAATCCCCAGGTCCTACTATATGTCACAAAAAGTGCTCCGAGAGCTCGGGATACCTCGGCCGCGCTTCTCACCCGTCGCCAAGATCATGCAGCTCTTCATCGAGTCTGGATTGGCTTATCTTCTCATAATGGTGTGCAGCCATGCTCCGGAAAGCATGTTTTAGGCTCATTTTTATCTAGATTTTCTCAATAATAATAACCTTGTACCCGACGCCTTCATACGGGCTGGGTACAGTGGTCAGCTACATTTTGGCTCTCACAACGACACAGTGTATTGTGAGTCCAATGTTGCCAATGAAACAACGACTCAAAGTATGATATAGGGCATGGTTCCGACCCTGACCATCCTTCTTGTCATTGTATACGGATCCTTCGATGAAGACGATTCTGTGACTGAAATATCACGGCCGATTAGCTTTGTTACGCCCAGAGCCACCGTCGAGTCGTCGTATCCATCTGTGATACCCTCCGGCGAGAAGAGAATCTGGATCAGAGCCAGGATTGCATTCATCCCATATGTCTTTACCAGAGATGAAGTCGTAGAATACGTATAGATATACAGTTAACTCTACAGTAGATTGCCCAATAATCTTACCGCAGCAGTGCAAACTCAGTACAACAAGAAACTGTGGACTTATAAAGCTTATAGATTGATTAGACGGCGAGGCGCGAATTGAATGAAATTGCTCACAGCATATCAACTTGAACTTTAACCCTTGCCGCTCCAGTTCATTTATACGTCTTTCCACGACCTGAGGCGTATCCTCGGGCGATTCCATCGACCATTCCACAGATTTGAGGCCCAGAACAGAAAACCGCGACTCGATCATCTCGACGCAAGAATATGTTTTCTCTTCGTCGCAAGTCTCGAGTTGCAATTCGGGAAGGACAGCGTCATCGAGGTGGTTCGAATCGACGGTCAGGTATTTTATAATTTTGGTACCATGTCCGTCGAATTTAAGTGTGTCCAGGGTCTTCAAACCCGGCAGCATTTGAAAATGTTGATGACAATGCTGGATTTGAAGGTAGCTGGATGAGCTCGGGAAACCGAAGGAGATGAGTCGAAGGGACAGACGTTGGATGAATGCTGTGGTGGCCACAAGGTTGGAATCATGGCCGTTCAAACATTCAAATGCAGTTCTTCCAGTGCTGGCAGCTCCAGGAATACATCCAAGGCAGACGGATGGCAAGTAAGGACTCGGAGATGAGCAAATATCAGCTCAGGTTGGCGAGCTTGGGACTGGAGGTTTAATAGACGAAGCTGGTGCAACTGCTGAGATTGTTGCAGCACACGGAGGTCGTCGAGCCGAGGATGATTGGATATGATTCGCTGCAGCTGAAGCCTGAGCCCATTGAGAAAACGAGCGTGTAATTGACGTCTGACGGCCTTGGCCGATATCGATGTCACGAAGACAAGGGGCGACAATCGCATTGGGCAATGGATCAGGTAAGGTGTCTCATCTCAGCATCTCCAAGCGTGATGGACGTCCATTGACCTGCGTGAATAATGCCTGGTTCATCGACTTCTCTTGCATTTCCAACGACGCATCTTTCCACTTCTCAGAATAACCACCAACGAGCCAGTGAAGAGTTCAGCGTCTTTCCGCTCCTCTATTTCGCTGTATACTGCCGAGCAGTACATCTTGACGGAAATGGACGAGTTCCTGGACCGAGACAGATGCTCTTGCAGGATATGCAGACTTTGACGGTGAAACTCGACCCCCGCGCCTAGCCTGGAACACCAACCTATCACCATCGCTGCCGCTCGTCCAGACTGCCACCAGTGGCCACCTCCAAATCGTCCCATTTGTGGACAAGAGACGCTCGCATGTCCAGAGCGGAATGATTGTAAGACGAAGTTTTGCACGCTTGTAACAAAATGAGCCGCAGCAGCTCGTGCAACGCTTCAATGGGAGGAGCTGGATGCCCATTGTTGCCGCTCTATATCGGCCATTATAATGGTTCTGACGCGGTTCAGTGATGATTTAGAGGGTCAAAGAATGATTAACTAGTACCAGGCAGAGGGATAGAGTTCCATAGAGAGCTGAGCCTCGCAAAAGAGACGAATGGATGAGAACTTTGAGAAGAGGTTCGCGTTGGCAGTGGTTGCACGTGAGCCACTGAGCCAGATCAAGGGCGCGATAAATCAAGACTTTGTCCACTGGGGAAGCTGCAGCTTGTGGAAATCTGAGACTGAGCTGTGTGACTGCAGTTTAAAGGATAGCATGAGCGTTTATGGCAGCCAACAGGGCTATATCGATCTTTATTTGGTGAAGATCTAGCCATTCAAGCGACCTCAAACACGGAACAAGTCGAGGAACAGTGGGGTGGATCGATTTCGAGTAGGGCATTTGAATAACGACCTCGAGGATTCTGTAGACGCTGCAATTAGTAACTGTTTTGCAGGACCAAATGAATCCAGTAAAGACAGAGTCGGCTATGCATTCATGCTCGAGCTCCTGCAGCTCTTCCAGGTTTCTACATTTGACATAGGAGAAGAAAAGAGGAAAACAGATTCGTCGGAAGAAACTGTTGACCGAAGAAAGCGCCAATATGTCGCCGGACGTATGGTGGTAAAGCGGTTCGGGGTATCCCTTGTAGTCATAATCGGCATCGTCGACGAGCAGAAGTACAACCTGGTGGAGGAGCTTCTCAGGCAAGTTCTGAAACACCGACATGATTGAAGTTAAGGCTTGACTGGGGACGATGGTGAACATATACAGCCAAGCAAAAGCAACACTCACGCCATTTCTGCTGGAGCTGATATCATATCAGGTAAATCTCAATCTAGAATTGAAGCTGAAGGAGCCGAAGGACAGAGTAAGAGGTGTCTCAGATCGTTATATAAATGAGAGGTGAGACTGGTCACCAAAGACCCTTGGACCAACGACCATCCATGTAGCCGAATTTAGAACTGCCGTCCGGGCATGCTAGCGGGCACTATTACAATAGTGATCGCGTCAAAGCCATTTTTATTGTCTGCGCTGATGATGTCAAGTCGAAACAAAGTTTGTCACGGTTGCATTGTGACACTGTGTGACCTGCGTGACTAAAAGAACAATGGAGAACCATCGCATAAAGCCTGGACAGTTCTTGAGATGGATTCATACTACTACCCACTCACCACCTTTCCTTCCTTTCTCTTGACGAGCATTCACGACGTCGCAGGCCGATCAACGATTCACCTCTTTCATTTGCCATGAAATATCAGCTCTTTTCATTCTCTGTTTTGTCTGCCTTGCTGGTGCAAGTCTTCGGCCACGGTCAGGTCATGCAGGTCACCATTGACGGAAAAGATTTCCTCGGGACTGTACCTGGTCAGACAGGGAACCCTAGCATCATTCGTCTGGTCAACACCGGCGACCCCATAAAGACCGCGCATAACCCTGACCTCAACTGTGGTGAGCTTCCTGTTGTTCAATGAAGAAGCTCTCATTCAGTATGACTAGGTACTGGAGCGCAGCCAGCATTAGACGTCGCCGATGCCAATCCTGGCAGTGTACTCGAGGTCAAATGGACAGACGAAGATGGTCAAGGCCCAGTAAGATACCATTCTACCGATGTCTCTTTCCTTCCTCAGCATTTGACAGTGGTTTCACGACATCGGGCCCATGTTGACCTACCTTGCGTCCTGTGGAGATGTTTCCTGTGACCAGTTCAACACGAACAATGCCTCCTGGTTCAAAATCCAACAAGATGGAAAGACGTCCAACGGTGACTGGGTACAGGCCGATCTCAGTATGTCGAACCCTTGTCGATCTTTGTCCTTATACTGAAATTTGCTCAATAGCGACTGGCAAACCCGCCAAGGTGACCTTGCCTTCAAATCTTGCGGCAGGCTCGTATATTATGCGACATGAAATTATCGCTCTTCACCTCGGCAACACCGAAGTCGACCCCGTAACGCTTCAAGGAGGCGCAGAATTCTACGTTTCGTGCTCGCAGCTCAAAGTCGGTGGTTCACAGAATGGAAAGCCGCTGGCCAGCGAGCTGGTCAAGCTCCCTGGTGCTTATTCTGACACTGATCCTGGGATTTTTGACCCCACTGTATGTTTCATTTTCGTGTTATTTTCAGGTTAACTGAAGTTCTTGGGTAGATTTTTGATCCAGGCGCCAGTTACATCTTCCCTGGACCACCCATCGCAAGCTTTGTGTCTGGATCGACCCCCAATACCGCTCCTTCTTCTTCTTCCAAAGCTCCCGTCACCTCTTCCTCTTCCAAGACATGCATGAAATCGACTTCGTCTGCCGTCTACCCGAGACGCCTCAGCCGGATAATGAGAGCTTTGAGATTTGAAATCTATGGACGCCCCTAGGGCGACAGGACGTTGACCGTGTCCCTAGTGGACTCTTATTGTAGCACTATGCACCAGAATTTTTCTGTATCGAACAGCAAGTAATAGATTCCGAATGAACTTGTCGAAAATTGTCACGAGCTTACGTGATAGAACGCGCGTCTGCAACCACCTCATAAAGAGCCTAAATCTCCCTTCATCATGGCGTCTGCAATGTCTGTCGATGCACCTAACCACCCGAAACTCGTCCTGGATGAATTTATTGCTGAAGCGTTGTCTGGAACGCCACCCGAGCTTCACAGGTTTTTCGAATCGTTTCGGACGATGCACACGAGAAAGTGAGTGCAGGTGTTCTCGGATTCTGCCCTGGACAATTGTCTTGCTGTCCATTCTCCTTGCTTGACCATCTTCGACATCTTCCTTGTCCTGACCCATTGCGACAGACTATGGCACCAACTCACCCTCAAGCTATTTGAATTCTTCGACCAGCCTCTTTCCAAACCATTTCGCGTCCACGTTTTTGAGCGGTTCGTACGGGACTTTGAGGGAAAGCTCAACCAGCTGCGACTAGTTGAGATGGGGGTCAAGGTTTCCAAGGAGCTAGACAGTGCGTTTTCTAAATCCTTTCCTATTCGAAAGTTAATCAAGGACCACAGACCCTAAAGCGCAGTTAAAATTCCTGACTTCCTTGCGCGACCGTCTCAGCGCCGAAAAATCCAAAGAAGCGAATATAATGCTTTTGTCCACCATTGCCCACACCAAGCTGATTTTCGGCGACTTGGATGGAGCAAAGACGGATATGGACGACGCCTTCAAGGTCCTCGACGACTTGGACGGAGTGGAAAAGTCCGTTAACGCGTCGTATTATGTCGTGGCTGCCGATTACTACAAGGTTCGTGCTTTTTATTCTCCTGTAGCTGGGAGACTGATTCGTCTGGCAGGCCAAAGGAGAATACGGCCCTTATTACAGGAATTCATTGCTCTATCTCGCATGTGTGGATATCGAGAAGGACATGACGGCGGAGGAAAGGATGGGCACGGCCAGAAACCTGGCTGTCGCGGCTCTCCTTGCTGATTCAATTTTCAATTTCGGCGAACTGGTTCGGTGTTTCTTTGTACTCGTCGATTCGCAGCTGACCTTGTGGCACAGCTCGTCCTCCCCATCCTTGATAACCTGAACAATACGGAACATGAGTGGATCAAGAGACTGCTGTTGGTGTTCAATGATGGCAAGATTGGCAAATTTGAGGCCATGATACCGCTTTTGGCACAGGATGTACGCTCCTTCTAGCTTGTTTCCCTTCTATGCTAATTTTCGCTTCGTTAGCGCAATCTCCAAGAAAGCTATGATTTCCTGCGCCAGAAGATCTGTCTCATGGCGCTCATTGCCACTGTGGATGAAAATCGCACCATCGACTTCCAGACCATCTCGCAGGCGACGCATTTACCGTATGACGAGGTTGAACACCTTTTAATGAAAGCTTTGAGGTGCGACTGAGCTCTGTTATTATATATTCAATGCTGATGTCCTTGCAGCTTAAAACTCGTCCGTGGCTCTCTAGACGAAGTTGCACGAAAAGCCCACATCACATGGGTTCAGCCCCGCGTCTTGTCTCGTGAGCAAATCGGTGGGCTTGCAAAACGTCTGGAAGGCTGGGTGAACAAGTTGAACGGAGTTGAGCAGCGTATCGGAGCAGAAATTGTAGTTTAATAGCATCATTTGATGATGATGAAATACCAGTGACAAAGCTCCTTCCATATTCGTCTTTGGCCCTCTACCCCTACATACAACGTGCAGCTGCCTGCTGTTTTTTTCCTGATAATCGACCATGGCCTCTGAATCAGCAGGAGGACCTTCGTCGCCGCAGCGATTGAACTCGACCACCTTCTCATTTAAAGCACCATTCCCCGCTACAACGAAACAAAGAAGAGTATCATTGGCTCTGCCATCGTCGCCGCGCCTGGTCCCTGCCTGGGATTTCAGGGACGACACTGGACTGGGCTCCCATGTCCCGGAATGCTTGATGCCAGAGAAACGGGGCAAGATGCGCAAAATTGCGCCAGAGGGAGACGATGAGAAGAGGCCACGCAAAAAATGGTCCGAAGAGGAGACAAAGATGCTCGTAGATGGTTGCCAATTGGTCCGTCCTTTTTTTCTGACCCAATTCTAATTCTAATAACATGAATTCATATACAGCATGGAGTAGGGAACTGGAAGACAATTCTCAACGACCCAAATCTCAGGTTTGACAATAGGTCGCCTGTGGATTTGAAAGACCGCTTTCGCACGTATTTCCCCGACGCCTACAAGAAACATTATCCGAATGCAAAAACCCATCTATCCAGTAAAGTCCGTTCAACTCTTCCAGACGGCTCGTCTTTGTTCGAGAAAGCTCGCAGCAAAAAGAGACGGCCATTTACAGAGGAGGAAGACCGCGCGCTTAAAGCTGGTTACGAAAAGCACGGTACCCTATGGGCGACCATTGCCAAGGATCCAGTGTTTCAGGACCAGAACCGTCGCTCAACAGATTTGCGGGATAGATTCCGCAATGCTTTCCCAGAGCTGTACGAGGCTGCAGGGTATAAACCTCGGAACAAGAAGATGGGGGGTCCCGTTAGATCTGCAACCGACGATACCCAGGTTGGAATGTCCAGTGGGCCCAGGAGGAAACGGAGAAACACGAGCCAGGGCTTACTGAGAGGTGGGACAAAGAGTGTACCGCAGAGCACAGCACCGTCAGAGGATGAGGATAGCTCTGGAGAAGAAGATAATCCGCCTTCAATGTCTGCACCGGTGCAGTCTCCAGCAATCGCAGACGACGACGAAATGGATTTAGGTCCCATGGACCCTTTGTCGACCTCGCTATCGATGGCCGACTTTGACGCCCATTCACAAACGTGGTCTTCTGGTCTCGATACTCCAACTCATTCTTCTATCCATGCTTGGTCGACCAATTCTCCCACTTCTTCACATCTCTCAGGGGAATACCTCATGAATTCCCCATTTCAGCGTCGAGGGGACAGTCTCAATGGCATGATTGGAAAATCTGCCTGGGGCACTAATGATTGGTTCTCTGCAAATCCACGGCTGGACAATAGCGGTAGCTCATCTCTGATGGACGATAATTTCTCTCCTTCATCACCCTTTTCCTTCCACAACCTCAATCATGGCGTCTTTGACCGCTATGATCTCGTCCCAGCATCCATGCCTCACGATTTTTCATCCGAGGTTGGGATAGGCGAAACCCATTCTACTTTTTCAGACGAATTATTCCAGCCCTCGGGTTTTCGAGGTTTTACCCATCATTCCAACTATGCTGGTGATCTCATTTTCGGGGCTCGAACACAGAACCCCGGCGGCAGCAGTTTTGGCGGCTTTGGTCTGGGATTATCTCAATTAGGGCCTGGGTTACCTCAATCGACTGGTATACACCCTATGCAATTGCATACTCCAGCATTGCCTGGAATAGATGAGATTGGGTTGACGGGAATTACTCTGGACGACAATGCTGAGATTGTACCTGACCCAGATGTTGAGGTCAGCCTGGACGACCTTGTACATTCGACACCGCCTGGGACGCCATTGACGCAACCAACCATTCCTTCTTTGAGACTTCGCAAGCGCTCGGTGACATTCGGGAATCAATTCTCTGTGAGAAGTGTTTCAGTGCCACCGACGAGACCAGCACAGGTTCAGCAGACAAATTCACAGCCAGAGATTCCCACAGCTGCCCGAGACTCATCACGTCGTCCATCTGATCCAACCCGACGGGCGGGACGTCCTGATTCGAGTCGACGGCCTGATCCGAGATCTCAGCCGCCCACCTTCATCTTACCCGAGTCATTTCCCTGTAACAGATCCACACCATTACCTGGCTCCTTCGTCGAATTTCTTAACTCCGTCTATATCGTCCAGTGCTCTCCCTCCGAACGACTTCTACGATCTTCCTTTCCTGGATTTGCATTATTACTACAGCGGCCAGGAGCAGCCAGAGCATCGGCAGGAAACAAGCAGAATATAGACAGGAGCAAGCTTTGGATCTCGCCGGAGGTTCCAGTCTCGGTGGTCGAGCACCATTGACTGTCCAGAAAGCTCTAGGCGAGATGTCGATGCAAAAGCTATAGGAGAAATGGGTCTTCGGAAAGCGGCTCTAACAGCTGAAATGGGAATGCAGACAGATATGGATATGCAATCGAACATGGTAATTCGGTCGAATATGGTCATGCAGACGACCGAAATGGGGATGCAAGCTGGTGGAATTCTGTTTGCACCGACCAAGCCAGCGCCGAAACGTGGTACCGTCGTCCAGAGTCGGACAATGAGCCACCAACGGGGCCAGAGCGCTGTATGTCCGCCATTATCGAGAAGCGATAACAATAAGAGGAAGAGGGCGAGCTGGGATGGAGCTCATACGTAGAAGATATGTGGAAGTTATCTGGATTTCGTACTTTTCTTTCT